>PVJH01028328.1:0-28476 GCA_004026705.1 Nesogale talazaci
AGGAAGTGATGGTGGAGGCGTTGAGTCAGTCCTTACTCATAGCAACCTTATGTGTAACAGAATGCAACACTGTTTCCAATGTGATCTTTGTTTCTAATGAGCATCCTGGCTGTATTTCAAAGATAAATTTATTTTGACTTTGGGGAGTCTGTGGTACTTTTAGTATTCTTCGCTGGCCCCATAATTCAAATGCATAGGTTCTTCTTCAGTGTCCTTATTCAATGTTCAATTAATATGAGACAACTGGGGGGAAAACAAATGAAAACAAAGTTTGGGTCAGGCACACCTTAGTCCTCAAAATAACAGCCTTGCTTTTCAATGGTTTGTCTTAAAACAAGCAGCCATCTAAGTGAGGAGTCAGCTAAGTCCACTGTGTGATCCTAGGATTGCAAATAAATCCCAAACCCAGAGAAATGAACAACATGAGAGCTTAAATTCTGAACACCTGTCTTGAAGACTGCTGTGGCTATAGTGGAAATAAAAATCCATTTACAAGATCCCCACATGGACCAAGTAACTGGTGAATCCCCTCGGACATAGTCTAGGGATGTGAGTAGCCTTAATTTCAAACAGCGAGCATTGTAAAGTGGATTTGGCAGCTGTAGTTGGCCTAAAATGCAACACCTTATTATTTGATGTCCCTTTTGACCCATTTTAAATTTATTCCAGTCTTTCAATATTTTCTGCTTTCTTTTCAGTTGAAGTTTTTCTGTGTTTTATTTGTTCATTGTTGCTGGGTACATTTTCTTGTCTTTGTTTTGTTTGTCTTTCTGTATGAGACAGGAAGGATGGGTCACTCTATGGAGTCAGCCACTGGGTGAATAATCCCCTAGGGGCATAAAAGGGGAGGCTTGGGTGAGGATGTGAAACCAGGAGTCGATAACAATGAGCACAAGAAACAATGAGCACAAGAAGGAACAAAAAGAAGAAAATGCTCCAAAGTTGATTGTGGTGGTGATTGCACAACTCTTCTTAATGGGAGTGGCTTACTGGTTGGTATCATGTGTTGATTCTATCTCGATAAATCTATTTTTAAAACCTGATAACAGGAATTGAAAAGTCTTGATAGAAAATGTAGGATGCAATGAGTTTATGTCAAGGTGGGGAGGAGGGAGTCAGAAAAGGAATGTCATCATGGCTACACAGCAAGATGAATGTAATCATCGGGCCTGTGTTGTACCTGTGGGAATTGTTGAATCGGTATGTCTCTGGCTATGTATGTTTTCAGCAACAACAAAAGGTGGTGTGTATAAAAAAAAGAGGTCTAGCACAAAAGATTTACCCAATGCAAGACATTCTTTGATTTCTTGACTGCTGCTTCCATGAGCATTGATCTTGGATCCAAGCAAGATGAAATCCCTGACAACTGCAACCTTTCCTCCATTTATCATGATGCTACCAACTGGTCCACTTGTGAGGATGTGGGTGTTCTGGGCATTAAGTGGTCATTCATTTTGAACCCTGAAACCCTTGTCTTCACCAGCAAGTGCTTCAAGTCCTCACCACACTCAGCAAGGGAGGTGATGTCATCTGCTTATCTCAGGTTGTTGATGCACCTCCCTCCATTTCTGATGTCACATTCTTCTCCACATAATCCAGTTCCTTTGATTGTTAGCTCAGCATACAGGCTGAATAAGGATGGTTAAAGGGTGCAAACCTGATGCATACTCTTCCTGATTTTAAACCAGGCAGTATTCTCTCGTTCTATATATGCAACTGCCTTTTGATCCATGCACAAGTTGGGTATGAGCACAATGAAGTATTCTGAAATTCCCTTTCTTTTAAATGATATCCATAGTTTGTTATGATCCACACAGTCAAATGTCTTTTCTTAGTCAATCCAATGTAAGGGAACATCTTTCTGGTAGTCCCTGTTTTGAGATAAGATCCACCTGCCATATCCCTTGTTCTGTGTTCTTCTCTGAATCAGGCCTGAACATCTTAGCAGTACCCTGACACTGTATTGCTATAACTATTTGTGAATGATATTCAGAAAATTTTTACTTGTATGTGATATCAATGATATTTTTCTAAAATTTTAGCATTTTGTTGGGTCACCTTTATTCTCAATGGGTATAAATATGAATCTCTTTCAGCTGGATGGTCAAGCCGCTGTTTTCCAAATTTCCTGGCATAGATGAGTAAATGTTTCCAGTTTTCGTCAGTTTGTTGACACATCTCAATTGGTATTCCATCAATTCCTTGTTTGGGACTAATACTTTCAATGCAGCTTGAACTTCTTCCTTCAGTTCCGTTGGTTCTTGCCCATATGCTACATCTTGAAATGGTTGCATGTTGACCAGTGCTTTGGGGTACTTCTTGATGCTTCCTGCATCGTTCAATATTTGAACGAAACATTCTGAAAACATTCTGTTGCTATTCATGAAGTTTTCAGTATTTCACAATGTTTTTTTGTTATTCCCAGTGATTAATTTCTGAAAAGTGGAGAGCCTATTCCTTTTTCATTATCTGTTCTTAGTCTAGAAGCTCTGCTGTGCTCTGTACACTTTGAGCAATCCTCCTGGTATTTGAAAGACCAGTGACATAGCATCCAGTCATCACAGTCGGACAAATTGAGAGAACATGGCTCCTTAGAAGAGTTCAACTGAGATCAATGGAAGGACATCGTCTATAGCAGGGGTGTCAAACTGGTGGGCCACTGGATGTCAAACTGATCTCTAGCAACAGAACATGTGGCCTCATATGGAAATCATTCCCCATTTGCTTAACATGTGTCACCTTGAACAACAGATTCCTGGTGTGTCCATGACTCACCAGTCCTCCAGACTATAAGGACATGGGCCAAGAATCATGCACCTCTGGATCACACAGTTCTCAAAAGGCTTAGGTCTGAGGTATCCTCCTATCTCTGTCCTTAGGCACATTCATCTAGTCCTAAGGCTTAATTATCAGCTACGTGCTGATCACTCCTGAAGTATGACCTTTCACCTTTACTTTGCTCTAAGCATCAAGTCCATACAGTTCCCATTCTACTTGGCATCTCTGCTGTGGATGTTTCTTCAAAATTAACTTGTTCCAAATAAGACGTATGCTCTTCCTCACAACAGGATCCCTTTCCACAGTCCTTAAGCCAAAAAACTAGGGGAACTTTCTAGCCTTCTTCCATCATCACTCGACTCACTCTCATCATTATGCCACCAAGAACTCCTGGTCTTCCATAACAGGCCATGTCCAATTTATATCAACCCTATGAATTGTATCCCTTAGATATATCCTTAATCTGTTTTCTCACCACTCCCATAACTACCACTGTAGATTACCATGACAGCCTCCTGAAGTCTCCCTGCTTCTACCCTTACCACACTTCATTGTTTTTCACAAAACATCCAGGGTATTCATTTTAAATGCAGACCTTGGCCATGACACCTTCATGCCCCTTATAAGCAGAATATTCTAGGGCTTCTGGGAGTCTTGAGGGATAAGACACCAGTCTGCTCCCTGTCCATGTCTCCATTTCTTCTCTGTGTGTCCTGTTGACTCACTCTTCCTGCAAGGCTGTCTTGCAGTCTCCAGGCTGCCTCCCAGCCCAGATCCTTGTGTTCTTTCTTAACCCTGAACCACGTTTCCCTACCACTCTCTGTCTAGTTGGTTCTCTTGCTATTTTGGTCATAATGATTATTCGCAATGCTGCCATTGAGTCCACTCCAGCTCACGGTCACCCAATGTGTAACAGCATAAAAGGCCAACAGCACAGTCGTGACTAGCTGTGAGTCCCGTGTGGGGCTCTGGTGTCAGTTCATCTCATTGAGGGGCCCCTCGTGGTTGCTGACCCTTGCCCAAAGACAATGCTCTTTTGTTTTTACGTTTTTATGGTGGTTTAGAAGATCTACACCGCAGGACTTCAATCAACATTCAGCAGTTGATACACATTTTGCTTGAACTCATCCACTCTTATCCCCTTGATATACTAACGCTAATCCACTTCCTCCCAGGATTGCCTGTTTTCAGGCATCCTCCTTCTCTAACCCTCAATCCTTTGCTTTTAAATGTCTGATTATACCAGCTCAGGGGTATTGGAATAGTTCAGTTCCAGATCTGAAGAATGATTAGGAGCCCAACTAACAAGCCTGATCTCTTTCATAATCTTGAATTCTGTCCCACCTGCTTTTCCCACTCTATCCAAGACGTTGGAGTGTAAACCTTTTCAGAACAGCTGATAGCAGTAGCCAGGCACCATCATGTTCTTTTGATTGCAGAGTGGTGCAGACAGGTTTTCAAAGCCCAGGAGTGCACTGGATGAATTATTTCCATGTTGTGCTCCATTTCTCATCACTCTTCTTTCCTCCAAACTGGAAGAGACCCATATTGTACCCTAGTTGCTACTCACCCAAGTCAGATGTTGTGGCGGTCCTATACTTGGTGTCAATTTCATGATTAGGAGTGTAGGGGTGGAGTCTGACCTGTCAATCTGGAGATAGCCAATGAGGCCTCTGTGTGCCCATGGCTTTCTTCTGAGAATTCTGGGAAGTCTTGCAATGTTTCCCAGGTGAAGGAGAGAGACTTGACTCAGTCTCTTGGAGTCGGTCTACCGACAAGACAAGATGGTGGCATGCTGATAGACCCTGAGTTCTGGAACCTGGAGGAGCAAGAAGAGAAGCTACATGGGCTTTCCCTGATGGAACCAGACCTCTGGGACTGGAGAAGCCACAGAGACGTCTGCAAGCACTGAGATGCTTCTATTGCCAATGGACACTGCTGATGGAACCTGAGCCCTGGAAATGAGGAGCCATAGGGAAACCCCTGTCAGCACCAGGATGCTTCTACTGTCGCTGGATACACAAGACTCTGCACCCACTGGCCTGTGATTGTCCTGGTGTCATTGCACGTGCTTCATGAGTTGGAAGGAGATTTTATAGACTGGTGTCAGACATATGGGCTAATATCGGGCTTGTGACCTTGAACTAGATTGGGTTGGGATGCTTTCTCAATGTTCCATTTCTCTTGTATACAAACTTTTCCCATATATCCATATGCGTGCTTATGAATTTGTTTCGCTACTCAGATTAACACAGATGTAGGACAAGTTCTTTGTAAACTGTGTGAGGCCAACTGATCGTGGCGTAGTTCTCTGAGAGGAGCGTCCTGAGTTCTCAGACCCTTCAGGGTGTTGGGTTACTGTACATCGCAGAAGTTTTCGAACTTCAAACCCTGTATGCTCCACCACATTCATAGATTTTCTCACAGGAAAGTTAATACCATATACAAATATCCCATATCAAATCTCTGTATATTCATGCATAGACTCCCATTTTCCCTCCCACATTGATCCAGCCCACAATCTTATCTAAGCACCTCTATTATAGTATTTACCTCTGTTACCCTTAACGCTTGCAAGCCTATCAGTGTACTCCATCATTTTTTTCATAATTTCCCTCTTAATGTATATTGCCTTCTTCCTCGCTCATTAACATCTGTCTACACTCCAGCCAGAGACTTCCCCTCCTTCCTCTCTCCCCCATGGGAGAACCCCATGGGAGAGATCTGGGAACCATGAAAGACTGTTTCTTTCCATTTGAAAAGTTTTTCTTGGCTTTCCATATGTGTGGCTTCACACAATGTTTAATCTTCTGTAATTGACTCATTGCGTGTTACCGTGGTATTTCTATTTTAGCTTTTGGAGCAAGCACCATTCCACTTCCTACTGTGCTCGCACCTTTTGGAGTCTCACCAGCCCTGTAAGAAGACTCCACTTTCTCTGCATCCTCACCAGCATATGTTATTTTCTTTTTTGGCTTTTAAGTTTGCAATCAATGCCAGGGTGAGGTGGCATCCCACTGCTATTTTGATTGGCATCTTTCAAATAAAAAAGGATTCAAAGCATTTCTTCATGTGTTTATTGGCCACTTGAATGTTTTCTTTGTTGAAGTATCTGCTTATATCCTCTGTCCATTTTTAAATTGGATTGTTTGTCTTTTTCTTGGTGAGGTGTTGAAGTTTTCTACGAATTTTATTGACTAGTCCCTTGTCCGATAAAGCATCAAAAAAGTTTTCCCAGTCTGTGGTTGTTTGCTTACTCTCTCAGTGAACTTTTTTATGCACCTAGGTGTCTAGTTTTCAGGAGATCCTGGTCATCTAGTTTGTCTTTTGTTGGATATTTTCAATTATCATGCGAGTCGGGGTAGACTAGAGAAATAAATTCATGGGCATGCATATGTATATGAGAAAGTGCTTAATATAAAAGAGCAATTGTATGTTGAGAAAACATCCCCGCCAAGTCCAGATCAAGTCAATAAGTCTGATATTAGCCCATATGCCCGATACCAACCTATAAATACCTCTTCAGACTCTCGCAACACAAGCAATGATGCCAAATGCAGGAAGACCACAGGCCAGTGGGTGAAAAGTCTTGTGGATCCAGTGGCAGTGGAAGCATCTCAACACTGGTAGGGGTCTCCACATGGCTCCTCCAGCTCAGGACTTGGGTTCATCAGCACATCTCCATATGTATTGTCAGCAGGAAGATGAAGCAGGTGTCTGACCTCCAGGGAAGAAGAGAGGAGTTTGCAGACTTCTCAGGAGAAGACCATGTCCATACAGAGGCCTCATTGGCTATGGCCTGAGAGGCTAGACTCCATCCCTTTGCAAGTTGACAAATTACATAACTGCCACAGTTATGCTTCACAGTGCATTTATGCCACTTGTTTAAACTCAAACTCACAGCTATCCAGTCAATTCTGACTCATGACAACCCTATCAGACAAGATAGAACTACCCCTCTGTGTTTCAAGACTGTAACTCTTCACAGGAATAGAAAGTCTCGTCTTCTTCCCTTGGAGCCACTGGTGGGTCTGAATTCCTGGCCTGTGGTTGATAGCTCAGTGTGTTGAACAATGCACCAAAGTTGCCCCTATAATAATAATCTTTATAATTCTAAATTTTACACATAGGCCTTCAAGCCTTCTCGAGTTCTTTTTTGTACACAGTGTGAGATATGGATCCTATTACATTTCTCTGCAAGTGGATAGCTCATTTTGCTAGCACCATCTGTTAAAGAGACGACTATGTCATCCCCATTTAATTTCATCCCCTTCTAGAAAATCAGTTGTCTGTGGATGCCTGGATTTCCTTCTGGGTTCTCAATTCTGTTCCATAGAGTTATATACCTGTCATAGCAGGACTGGGCTGCTATGAGTACTGTGGCTGTGTAGTAGGTTTTGAGATGGAAAGTGAGAGACCTCTTATTTTGTTCTTTAGCAGTGCCCTGCTAATCTGGGGCCGCTTTCCTTTCCATGTAGCATTGGTAATTTGCTTTCCTATCTCTTTAACAAGTGACGTTGAAACCTGAATCAGGATTTCATTGCACCAATAGATTGCTTTGGGTCGTGTTGACATCATCATCATATTATGCCCCCTATTCACAAGAGCAGGAGAAAGATGAGGTTTTCTCCCGACACAAACTTTATAGTCTTGGGAATCCACAAGAGCAATTCTTACAGGGCCACTATGAGCCAGAATTACTTATGGTGTGTGATCCATGAACATGGTATATGCTTCAATTTATGCAGCTCACTTCTGGTTGCTTGTAGTGGTGTCTTGTCATTTTCTCTGTACACGTCTTCTGTTTGTCTGGTTATATTTATTCCTAGCATTTCATCTTTAAAGTGGCGTTTATAAATGGCATTGATTTCCTGATTTTCTTTGCAGAATTCTCTTCGTTAGCATAAAGGAATCCAACTGATTTTTTGCATGGTTGGTCTTGTTTTCTGGCACTTAGTTGAGTTTTCTAATTAGTTCTAACAATTTTCTTGTAGAGCCCCTTCCATTTTCTAAGGTAGGATCATACCATCTGCAAGTATAGAAAGTTTTGCTTCCTCTTTGCCAGTCTGGATGCCCGTGATATGGTTGTGTTGTCTGCTAGCTCTGGCCAAGACTGGCAACACAATATTGACTACTTCTCTGATTTCTGTTTGCAAAGGGGACGTTTTCACTTTCTGCCCATTGAGAGTGGTGGTTTTGCATATATGCCCTTTATTATTTTGAGGAATTTTCCTTCCCTTCCTGTTTTGTTGAGTATTCAGACATGACAGCTTTTCTTAACAATTTATCTTTCCTGAAATGTCTAAAGTAATTGAGCAAAGCTCTCACCAGCCTCACTTCTAAAAACCATTCAGGTTGTGTTTTCAGTGAAATATTGCAGCAAAAAATATATTTTCACTCAAAAATTTCTACACAAATTGTTCATCAACATTCGTTTAAATTTTCACAACATGTCAACCTTTTCACCGCTTTCTGGTTGTTCCAATTCCCATATACCAACTTCCCTGGCTAATGGCATTTCTTCTAAGCTTGATTTGTTCATTCCTCTAGCAAGGCATTCTATGTTTAATTTTGGTCACTAGCGCCCCAGTTCGAATGCACAAATTTGGGGTGGGGCTTCTGTTTTCATTGGTCCTTCTTTCACAGGCTGATGGGGAACTGACAAGACCATGGGTGGGGTCAGGCATTCCCTAGTCATCAGAGAGACATCTCTGTTTTCCGAAACCTTAAAGATAGCCATCTGAAAAGGGAGGAAAGCAGGAGAAGTGCCTGGAGAGAGAGTAAAAAGATGAAATCTCACGAAGTAGTTTAAAAGTGAGAAACTAACCAGGAGACACCGTCAAGAAGAAGCAGTGTCAGGCTGGGCAGGAAAAGAGCAGGCCGTGGATTCACCATGCTCAGAGGGTGAGATGAGTCACCAGACCCAAGGAGGTTTCCAAAGCCTCCGCAAGAGAATGGTACAAGACGGTTTCCTGAGGGAGCACACTTCCAGACAACCAGTCTTTCCTCGAAGTTTCCCTCTTGGCATCATTACTGTCTCGTTATTAAATACTGGCAGGTGGAATGTGAAGCTTTCTGGAAAGCAAGGCAGCCTTTAGGCAGCAACCTCTGAAAACCACCGTTTCTGGCAAAACTGGTCGGAACAAGGGCAGCCCCCCAGGGGAAACAGAAAGTCCATTCTCTCCCTCGGGAACTCCAGTTAGGGTTGGTCCTGCTGCCAGGTGCGCCCTCTTAGGGGCCTCAGAGAGACCTGGATACTTTCAGATTTTGAAAGCCCTTGCCCTGGAACTCTCCTCAAGTACACTGGATGGAAGAATGTCCTGTGCCAAGATCTTTCCCTGCTTTCCTGTCTGAATTAACCCAGGATAGAGCTCAAGACTGAAGCTTCAGGCTTCAACTTGGAAACAAATGACCCTTCTGATCACATTACGCTTCCCCCCATGAGTCAATATGAAAAACACCAGTCTTGGTCAAAGTGTTCAGAAACACGATCTTCCAGCTAGATGATGATCTACTAGAACCATGTGCCAATCCACCTCTCCAGCTCTGTTTATCTTAGTGTCGAGGCTAACATCATGCATCTCTCCCCAATGCCCAGCCAACTATCTCTTGCCTGAGAGAACATGTTCACTGCTTCCATCTTTAC
The DNA here is from genome assembly GCA_004026705.1 of Nesogale talazaci. Taxonomy (NCBI): domain Eukaryota; kingdom Metazoa; phylum Chordata; class Mammalia; order Afrosoricida; family Tenrecidae; genus Nesogale; species Nesogale talazaci. Next base: position 9,425 of record PVJH01028328.1, read on the forward strand.
CTTGTACCTTGTATCTCCCAACCACTCACCTTGTGCCTTTCCAATCCCCAACTCACACTGCAGATTGAGCTACTGCTACCACTTTGAAAAATCTGGCCAAGTTACTTTCCATTAAGTGTCTTCCTCTTGTTTTGAGGATGAAGACGAAATTATCTAGGATGGTATATAAAACCTTTGAAGATCTGGTCCTTGCCTACCTGTCTTAACTGCTTTAACTGCCAACATCTAATCAGATAATTACACACAGCACACCACCATTCTGTCAATTTTGTCATACTGTGGCATTGTGCAATCTCCAATGCTGCTGGAAGCTACGTTACTAGCATTTTAAATGCCAGCAGAGTCATCTATGATAGAGTTTAGTGGAACTTCCCGACGAAAACAGGCTGGGAAGAAGGAGGTGGAGATGATGTATTTCTGAAAAAACTGTCCAGTGAAAGACTTACAGATAGCAGTGGAACACCATCAGAAGACGAGCTCACAGGCTGGAAGCCATTCAAATTATGACATAGGAAAATCTATCTCCTCAACATAGAGTCAGCCTTAATGATGTGGATGAAGTAAAGCCTTTAGGACCTGCTGTGGCATGACTCAAAATTTTATATATATATATATATATATATATATATACATACACATATATATATCTTGACTGTATATATATGTATATATATATCTGAACTGAACTGATATTGGCCATTTTAATCATATAATCATGTCGTCTACTATGTCAGACATGCAAATTAAAGAATGGCATCACATACTCATCAAATACAGTATTTCAAGATCTATCCGGGTGGCCAGCAAGAGGATGCGTCCATATGCTTACCAAAACTCCTCTGCCACTGAGTCTATTCCAACTCATGGAAACCCTGTAGGACTGAGTGGAGCCATCCCTGTGAGGTTCCAGAAGTCTGCATCTCTATGGAAGCGGAACGCGTCGACCTGCTCCTGCCGAGCAGCCAGCAGTTTTAAACCGCTGACCCTGTAGGTGGTAGCCCCCAACACATAACTCAATTCATCACCAGGGTTCTTCCTATGCTTACAGAGAAATTCAATCAACACAGCAATTAAAATTTGCATGCCAATGATTAAAGTTAAAGGCAAAACACTACAGATATGTATCAGCTTCTACAGTCTGAAATTGATGAAACATGCAATAAAACATTGCATTGCTTTGGTGACTATAATTCAAAAGCTGGAGACAAAAAAGGATTGGTAGTTGGCGGGGGGGGGGGTTGTGGTAGAAACGGTACAGGATATTACAAAACAAATTTTTTAAGACCAACAGCTTATTAATTGGAAAAAGGTTTTTTTTTTAATCAACATAAATGACTAATATATGTGGACCTTGCCAGATGGAATACACAAGATTCTAATTAACTGTATCTGTGGAAATACATGTGATGGGTAGGCTTATTGTGCCAACCTGGCCAATAAAGAACATGTGGGATTAATCAGGCCACAGTTTAATTGGCGGGGAAAGAGATAAATGGCTCTGCAAGGCCTGTCCTCCTCGCTTGCTCTTTGATGATCAGGGCATGCTGGAGTGTGTGTGCTGCTGCTGCAGCTAGTTCTCTGCCTCAACCTATAAGCTACACTACCTGTGGGCCAAGCCAACCAGATGATCACGTTGATAGAGTCTGAGGCGCCTTCAAGACTTGTTTGCCATGCTGCTGGTGCGTGCATCGTTTGAGTTTTGACTGGTGGATTCTTTTGCCTTGCATTACTCGCATTCAACATTCCATCCAGGCCTGCTTTGCTAAAGAACTCCCCAGCTACTGATTGGTGGTGACCTGACTGCGGTTGCTGCCTGTGGGCAGACTCTGCCTGCCTTGCTTCAGGGAGGACTCTGCTGTCTGCTTCTTTGGCCTTGGACATGGCAGTTCATGTGAGTTGAAGGACTTCCAGTACATTACGTGCGCCACAGAAGTGAGTTGAATGGAACCCTCTGTACTACTGTGTGGACTCATTAGCTGTTATATTCCTTCTCACTGTGTAAACCTATTCATATACATATATATATTCATAAGAATCCTGTTTTCATTTCTCTAGAGCAGTGGTTCTCAACCTTCTTAATGCCTTGACCCTTTAATAGAGCTCCCTATGCTGTGGTGACCCACCCCCATCATAAAATTATTTGTTGCTACTTCATCACTGTAATTTTGCTACTGTCGTGAATTGGGTAACCCTTAAGTTAGGGTTGTTCGACCCTCAAAGGGGTCGCAACCCACAGGTTGAGAACTGCTGCTCTAGAGAGCCTGCTGAACACAATACGCCATCATAAACTCAGTCTCATTAGTCAGGGAAAAGCCGGAGGCTGCTGTGGAACAAACCATCAGCTGCTCATCTTGAAGGTCACATTGAAGATACACTTAGATGCAGAACACTAGCATGAGGATGTCACTGCTGATAGTAGATGAATTTTGGCAAAAAGCAAGGAATATCAGAAAGCTGTTGACCGATATTTTATTGACTACACAAATGCATTGGACCACGTATGTCATAACAAATTTGAAATAGTGTTCCAAAGAATGGGAATAGCAGAACAGTTTGTTGTACATATTGGTGGAAGCATCCTGGTGCTATAGTGGTTATTCTTTGGATTGCTAACCACAAGATCAGCAGTGTGAAACTTCCAGCTTGCTCCTCTGGAGAAAGACAAGATTTTCTACTCTCCTAAAGATTTAATGTGTCAGAAACTCACAAGGGCAGTTCTCCTCTGTCCTACAGGGTTGCTATGCATCTGCATCAACTTGATGACAGTGAGCTTGGTTTTTGTAATGCCACGAGGCATTGATTTGATACTCTGTGGTCTAAAGTGAGGAAAGTGTAAGTCTGGGTTGTATAATTTCACCACACTTCTTCAATGTATATGTTGAGCAAATAATCTGAACAGCTGGATGATAGGAGGAATGCTTCATTAGGACTGGAGGAAGACTCACGAGTAATTTACAATATGCAGATAAATGCGATCTTGTTTGCTGAAAGTACAGCAGATTTGTAGCCCATACTGAGGATCCACATACTGAGGATCAAAGATACAGTCTTCGGTATGGATTACACCTCAAAATAAGTAATAAAAATTCTCACAACTGTACCAATAAGCAATATTATAGTAAACAGAGAAGATTGGACTGTGGTCAAGGATTTTATTTTGCTTGGATTCATAATGAACAACCCTGCACTGCATGGAAGCAGCAGGTAAGAACTTTTAAAATCTAAAGGACTCTTTAGAGGGCAAAAAAAAAAAAACTCTATGGCAAATATGTCACCTTGAGGATTAAAATACACCTGACTCAGGTCATAGCATTTTCAATAACCTTATGTGAAATCTGGACAATGAGTCAATATAATCAAAGTAGAACTGATGCTTTTGAATTCGAGTGCTGGTAGAGAAGAGCATTAAATAAAATACCCCATGGGCTTTTCAAAAGCAAATACATCTGTCTTGAAAGAAGTATAGTCAAAATGCTGCAACAGAAGCAAAGATGGCAAGACGTCATCTCGTGTACGTGGACATATTATCATAAGGGCAGTAGGTTTGGTAAAGTAGAGGGTCAGCACACAGTAAGAATCAGATAGATTTATACCATGGCTGCAGCAGTGGGCCCAATCATCACCATGATTTGAGGCTACTGAAGTCTGAGCACTCTTTGTTCATAAGATCACTATGAACCAGAGCTGACAACCTGATATCCAACAACAATATCCTTAACACAGGAGACTGGGCCATGGTAATTCATAAATGTTTGGAGATAATAAGGTATGGAACTATAAACTCTTTTTCTGAGGGAGTTTTGAAACAAAAGGGTTCCTTGTGCTAACACCTTACATGGTCTGGGCACTGTTCTAAGCACTGTACATGGATCAATTCATTTTATCTGCACAACAACTCAATGAGAGAGATATGAGTATTGTCCCATTTATCTGGTGAAGAAACAGGTAGAGAAAGGTAAGGTAAATTGCTGAAGGTCAGCCTCCAGGGACAAAATCACAGTTCCCATCTTAAACCACTGAGCTGTACTGAAGAGTAACCAAGACCATTTGATAGGGCCCTTCATAAGTGGACAATTTTAACAGACCTTGTCCCTTGATAAAAGTCTTTGGGTAAAATAGCTTTTAGACCCAAGATCCTAACTTTTAGGGTTAGGAATAAGAAATGGATAAGAAAGTGATTTCTTTCAAGAAGCGATTCTCTCAATGACAAAATTCACAGATGAAACTTCAATGAGTCACCCAAGTGAAACTTATCCAATGACAGCCCTCCTGATTTGTGGTTTGGAGTGTGACCAATGAGATTAAATTATAAATGCACCTTCCTGTATGTCATCAGGAAGGAGGTAACCAATGTACACTATAATTGGTCAACACTGACTTATTAGCTAGTTAATTACAACCTGTTTTGCACGAATATATACATAAAGGAGGGCAATGATTCACTTTTGAGTAGAATGTAATACTGCCCTCAATCCTTCTACACACACACACACACACACACACACACACACATACACACATGACTTCAGTGAGGAGATCTGGCTTCTCTACCAAGTATACTTGGTGGGTTCCTTCACTGTTCCTCTTAACCCTCTCCAGTGTCAAATATCTTCCATGTGTGGCCACATCTTCCACTTGGGCATCCAACATTAAAGAGCATATTTCCAGCTCTCCAAAGAAGTGGAACAGGTTCTGTGACCCAAAGTGTCATTTGTCTGGGATTAAATCCTGAGACAGCTGTTAACTCCTACTCAGGCTGCTAAAGCCCTGTGTCTGAGTGAGATGCAGGGGTCATAAAATAATATTTAAGAAATCTATACCAATGAACCATAGAGTTTTATGAAACATTCCAAATATATTTATGAACTGTAATACATTACTTCAAAGTTTTTCCTGTTCTGTCTTGGCTAAGTGAATGTATATAACATAGACAGGTAAGATTCATTGCTACTTGACAGTATGCTCCATAAGTACAGGGATGGTGTCTCCTTCATTCGCCACTGAATCTTGAGCCGCTAGATCAGAACCCGGCAGGCAATCCATTTTGGGGACAGAGAGAATGCTTTTGCAAAGCTATGGGAAAAGGGAAATCTCCACAGTAAGTATCTGCTACAGTGGAAAGTCGTGTAAAAGCTGAGTGTTGTTCATGAGAACACTTGAGACATGCCTGGGGCTTCCATAATTACTGGACCAGCTTTCACGGAGAGTGGAGACCCTATCATAAGGAGCAGAGTCAATGCTTGAGGGACACTTTTCTCTTAGCTCAACCTCTACTGGGCTTCTGAGGTTTGGCCCGGAATGAATTGCTTTTAAAATGACTGTATCTCCTCATTGGATCATTCCTGGGCCTCTGATCACCGCATCGCAAGGACAGAAGTAGGAAAAATAATCCTGGAGGGGAAAGCATTAAGCATCTGAGAGCTTACTCTGTGGAGAGCTTACTCTGTGGAGAGGGGGGAGGGTCCTGTGAGGAGAGCTCAGACTTACATTGTGGTCCTTGTCATCATTGTCCTTGTTGGGGACCATCAAGTCAGCTCTGGCGCATAGCAACCCACAGACAAGAGAATGAGAGCCTGTGCCATCCGCAGAGTGGTTATGTTTGAGCCCTTGCTGCAGGAAATATTGAAGTACTTCTCAGGGACGCATCCCCTTTGACACTGACCTCCTACTGTACCCAGCATGACGTCCTCTTCCAGAGGCTTTTCTCTCCTGATAAAAATGTCCCAAGTTCATGAGACCAACTCGCCATCCACCTCTAAGGACCATCTTGGCTACACTTCCTCCTAGACAGATTTACCTGTTCTTCTGGCAGTCCATGATACTTTCCACGCTCTTCACTGGCACCATAACGCAAAGGAAACCTCCTTGTCGGGTCTTCCTTGTTTACTGTTCAGCTTTCATGCTCAAGAGATGATGGAAAATACCCTCAAAGTGACACGTTGGCTCTTTAACCCTTTAACAAGTCCTCTGAATTATCTTCAACAAAATTGTACTTACATGTGATATAAATGATATTGCGCAATAATTTCCCCGTTCTGGTGGATCATCTCTCTATTTTTTAATAATTTTTTTGAATAGGCACAAATGTGGATCTCTATCAACTGGTTGGCCAAAAAGCTACCTTCCAAGTTTCTTAGCATAGATTGGTGAGTGCTTCCAGTGCTCACCAGTGTGCTGAAACAACTCGATTCACATTCATTCAATTCCTGAAGTCTTGTTTCTTTTATCAAAGCTTACAGTGCCACTAGGACTTCTTCCTTTAAATTTCATCAATCCTTAAAATATTCTGATTCAGCTTTGGGAATGGTGAAGGTAAATCAAAATCACAAAGAGATGGCACCTCACTCACAAGGAACTAGAGTAGTAAACAGACCTTGGCAAAGCTAGGGAGAAACTAGAATGCTAACCTATTGCTACTAGGAATGTAAAATGGTAAAGCCACTGTGGAAAAGTTTAGTGGTTCCTCAAAAAAATGAATGTAGATCTTTCCTGTGACCTAAGAATCTGATTTCTTTAGATGTTTATAAGAAGTGACCATTGGAATGCAAACCACATATTGTACAACAATGGTTCCCCCAGCGTAGCACTGTTTACAACAGCCCAAGGTAGAAAGTCACAACACACATCCACAGATGAAATGAGAAACAAAAATGGGGTCTATGTGTACAGTAGACTGGGACTCAGCACTCTCCCCCCCAAAAAAGTGAAATCCTGATGCACACCACAACTGGGTGAACCTTGAAAACATTACATGGGACAAAATACACCAGTCGTCAAAGTACAACAAACATTATCTGATCTCACTTAGATGAAATAAGCAAACATATGTAAGTGATTCTTAGGGGTTAGTGATAGAAGGTGGATAAAGTTTTGTTTAGGGGCATTGGGTTTTAGGTGGGGGTATAATTTGGAAAAAGAAAGAAATAACAATTATCCAAGATGAAAAATAGAATCAATGCCATAAATTACACATGCAGAGATTAAATCAGTGGATGTTTTGCTGTGTATATGCATTTTCCACCATAACCATCACCACAACAAAAGAATTAAAAATATGTGGACGCTGCATGAACCCAGGAGCAAAGGAACTCTAATATAGGGTAAGGAAGAAAAACCATGTCTGACACCCCTTGAGCATGCGTGAACACAGTGGAGTGTGACTCAAGCAGGGATTGGATCTTGCACCCAAGTAGCTTCAGTTTCACTCCCAGACTTCTAAAACATCTACTGCAACCTTGATCATAACACGAACATGCAAAGCAGAGAGGGTTGGTGTTGATTCTATGAAGCCCAAGTAAACCTAAATGCTGAATGCCATTAAATGTATGTGATTGTGTCTACATGACTTGATATATTTTGTAGATTGACCAGAGGCACTTCTAACAAAAAGATGTCAGTATCATTCGCCAAACTGACAACTGACAACTGACGGTACAACATTCCAAGAGAGGGGTCTCCAGAAGGAACTGAATCCATGGGCCAACTACTCTCATGCCACACCAGCTCACTATGGATGCAGGCATTCGTCCCAAAACCAGTTAGTTCCCATTTAACACATGCCCTGATTCCTCTTGGGTGCTGAGTATCAGAGATGTAAAAAAGAATGGAGACCCCAGAGCCCAATGGGGGAGGCAAACATGTAAACCTGTAACTTTAATATAATTGAAGAAGTGTGAATATGACAAAACTGCTTTTGATAGGTCCTTATGGCAAAAGCTACTAGTTGTGTACCAACATCTATGTTCTCCTCTTTTTCCCATGCACACAGCCTGCTCCAACCTTAATTCCAAGCCACCCTTGCCATTAGAGAAGGCCAGGAGACTGAATTATAACCAAAGGAATGTAAGCAGCAGTAGCGTACTGTTTCTAGGATTGACCCAGAGGGAGCTCCCATGCATGCTCCCCCATGCACCTTTGCTCTTGCAGACAACTTGAACAGCATTGCGTTTGGCTATATGTTCAAAGCAGGAGTCAGGAAATTGAATGATTTTTAAAGTATTGAAGAGCAGGGATATTATTGTGAAGATTAAGGTCCTCCTGGCCTGAGCCAACGTATTTTCAATCACCTCCTATGCATAGGAAAGTTGAACAACGAATGGGGAAGACTGTAGAAGAATCAATGCATTTGAATGACGCTGCTGGAAAAAATTACTGAAAGTACCACAGGAGGCCTGAAGAACAGACAACCCCATCTTGGAAGAAGTACAGCCAGAATGCTCCTGAGAAGTGAGGAGGGCAAAACTCTGGACGTGTCATCAGGAAAGGCCAGTCCCTGGGAAAGGTCATCATGCTTGGTGAAGCAGACGGTCAGTGAAAAGGAAGAAGACCTTCAGTGAGATGGATTCATGTCATGGCTGCAACCGTGGGTTCCAGCAACCCAAACTGTGAGGATGGTGCAGGATGGGGCCGAGTTTTGTTCAATGGCACGGGGGTCACCAGAGGCGGAACTCAGCAGGAGACACCTAGAAACAACAGCAACAGCGTGGGGGCATGTCTTCACCCTCATCGCTTCTCCGAGGACAGGGAACCTCACAGATTTATCCCTAGGAAGCAAAGTTCTTCACTGGACTAAGAGGGGCAGGAGTGTAAGGAGAGCAGTGAGGCAGGGAGCAAAGTTTAGAAAAGCCAAAATGGCAGCGCACAAGAGAGCGAGGATGGGTGCAAATGACAAGCCCTTGGAAGTAATTTCCAGGCTGTATGGAAACTCCCCATGAGTTTCTTGTTGAGAGAGCTTGTTGAGATCAGTTCTTGTTGAAAGATCGGTTTCATATGAATAGGGCGAGATGATGATGATAGATGATAGATAGATAGATAGATAGATAGATAGATAGAGATAAATAGATAGATGCATACACACACACACACACATAGATACATACATACATAACCAGAAAGTGGCTTTTCAATGTTGAGAAAAGAAACAAGAGAAGGGAGGTCAAATAATCAGGGGAGATGATAAAGCTGAAATCTTATCCCAACCAGAGGAGCAGGACTTCTTTAATATAACATGCATTCCAAATATCCAGCTAACACATTTGGGGGTTCATTTTAGGAAGAACTGCACCCTAACAAACGGTTTCATCTAGACATGTCCTAAAAAAAAGAAAAATACACACGTCCTGAAAAGATCGACTGAGGAGGCATTGCTTGGAGGGTGGATCCTACCAAATTAAAGAGCCTTTGCAAACACCTTGGACTTTGCACAAATATGCCCTGCCAAACTAGGGAATACAGGCAAGACGAATGGAAAGTGATAAGCCAGGAATTTAAACTGCCCACAAGAAGAGGGTGGGGAAATCCTCAGAAGAGAACAATGAATCTTAATGTATCATTCCCAATGTCCAGAATCCCATCAAAATGTACCAGACAGGCAACGCAAAGGAAGAGAGTGACCAACACATCGTAAAATTAAAAGAGAGGCAAGAGAACTGTCTGTAAGACACCTCTGACCTCCTGCAGCTTCCGTTTGGAGGAGAATCAATTCCACCCAAGTCCAAGGCTGATGCCACAGGTAAAAGTGAGATACGCCTCCAGCCTCCTTTACCTCTTTCTAATGCCAACCTGGGTTCCTCCCCCATGGGCTCCTCTATAATCCTTTGCAATGGGCACACAGACTCACAGGCAATATTCAAGATTACGGTGTTTTATTAGGGAAGTTAACAGGTTACTACAAGCCAGGATCAGAAAACACTAAGGATATAGTCTTTGGTCTACAACAGCTCTCTTCGGCCAGCAATCAAGTTTCTCTCTGGTCCTCAGCCTCTTAGGCAGCTGGTCCCTTAGCCTCTGTGGGCCAGGCAGGCAACCTGCCTTCCACAACACTGCCTTGCAGACTTGGTGCTGCTCCTCCTGATGGCCTCTGCAGCCTCCTCTGCCTCACATCTCCCACCTGCTCCACTGGGAGGGTTTCTTTCTTAGCAGGACTGGGACTCTCGCTGCTGCTGCTGCTGCTGCTGCTGCTGCTGCTGCTGCCAAAGTGGCTGTCTCACAGCCAAAGGAATGGCAGAACTGGCCAGTCCCCAGGTAAGAGACCGCTACAACTTATCTGCTTGTTGCTGCCCAGTCACTTGGTGGGGGTGATAGAGATAAGAATTGGAGGGCCATAGCTATGCAATTTCACATCACCACTGTAGGTAATAAAAAAATCTATTAAGAGGATGATGTAAGATAGGAAAATAATAGTCTACATAACTTATCAAGGATTCCTGAGGGAGCGCAGGTTGGGGAGGGAGGGAGAAGAAATGGGGAGCTGATATCAGGGACTCAAGTGGAAAGACGATGCTTTGAAAATGATGATGACAGCATATGTGCAAATGTGCTTGACACAATGGATGAATGTGTGGATTATGATGAGATGTAAGAGACCCCCCATAAAAGTCAGAAAAGCAGCAGGAAGAAAATGAAAGGACAAAAAAAAGATTGACTCAATATTGGAATTGAAACATCTAATATCAATCTGTTAAAATAATTTTAAATACGCCCTAGTGGAGATAAGCGAGATGAAAACTCTGTACATGACAACTTCAAACCAGAGCAGAAAGAAATGAAATCACACTTCATTCTACTTAACTTTAAACCTGAAAACAAAGCTACTGTGATTGAATACAGGGTAGTAATGCAGAAAGACAGGCAAAAAGAGGACTGAAATTGAGAGTGCAGAATTAAACCTTTACATTTCGACAGAAGCACCTACAAATAAGGTCCTTTTCAGCATTTTACATGTAAATATCCACATGCAAAAGAATGAAGTGGGACCCTGTCCTCATGCCACATGCAAAAAGCATCTCAAGGCAGATCACAGGACAATAACTAAAATGCTACAATGGATCATAGAATTTCTTAGAAGAAAGCATAGAGGGAAAGAGGTGTTTCTGACCGTGGATTAGGTAACAATTTCTTAAATAAGACACTAAAAGCATGAACAACAAAAGAAAAAGCAAGTAAGCTGCACTGTGTCAAAATATGGAGTTTCTTTACTTTAACTGACACTGGGAAGAACGTGAAAAGAAAGCCAACACATAGATGGGGGGATGCTTGTAAATCATGCATAAGATAAGGGTGTGATATCTAGGTTACGTAAATATTGCCTACAACTCAGTACCAAAAAAACTAATCATCTTAAACGAGTCTCCAAAGGTATCCAAACACCCAATTAGCACATGTAAAGATGCTTCCCATCATTAGTAATTAGAAAAAAAACAACCTAAAGCCACAAGACATTTCATTTCATATGCATGAGGATGACCACAATAAAAGCTATTGTAGTTTTTGGTGAGGATGTGAAGAAAATGTCACTTTTAGGCATTGCTGGTAGGAGGGGAACATGGTGCAGCCACTTTAGAAAGCAATCCATAGTGCCTCAAAAACTTAAATACATTATCGTATGGCCCACCAATTGCACTCCTGTGCACGTATCTCAAGAAATGAAACCTATGTGCCTGCACCAAAAAGTGCTATGAGGACTCACAGCAGCATTAGTCATAACAGCCAGAAGGAGAAACAACAGGGATGAACAGATTGTGGTATACCGAATACTATTAAGACAGAATGATTGATCATGAAGACATATGCTACACCATGGATGAACTTTCAAAACCTTATATTAGTGAAATAAACCAGATGCAAAAAACGACATATTGTATGCAAATTGAGTAATTCTTATTCACTGCCATTGAATTGATGCTAACAGATAGCGCCCCTGTAGGACAGGGTAAAACTGCCTGTGGCAGTCATGCACTCTGGTGCCAATTTGATTAGCAGTGTAGGGGTGGAGTCTAGCCTGTCAATCTGGACATAGCCAATGAGACCTCTGTGTGGGCATGGCCTTCTCCTCTGAGAATTCTGGGAAATCTCGCAATATTTCCCCCATGGAAGTGAGAGACTATCGACTCAATTGCTTGGAGATGCTCTACTGAGAAGACACAAAACTCAGTCTCTTGGTGACGCACTACTGACAAGACAAGATGGCAGCATGCTGATAGACCCTGAGTCCTAGAGGCACTGGAGGAGAGGGCACCTGGCCTTACTCTGATGGAGTCAGACCTCTAGGGCTGGAGAAGCCATGTGAAGACTCCTGCCAGAGCTGAGATGCTTCTACCACCACTGGGTAAATAAGACTCCACACCCACTGGCCTGTGATTGTTCTGGCATCATTGCATGTGCTTCATGAGTCTGAATTGGTATCGGATATATGGACTTGGAGTGGACTGGGTTGGGATGCTTTCTCAATGTTCCATTCCTCTTGAATATAAACCTCTCCCTTATATACATATGCGTGTTTATGAACTTGTTTCTCTAGTCTACCTGGTATAACACACTGTCCCTGTGGGTTCTGAGACTCTAACCCTTTATGGGAGTAGAATGTTCCATCTTTCTCCTGTAATAGTAACTCATAGGACCTAAAATAGCCAAGATAATTTTGACAAAGAACAAGGTTGAAAGATTTAGACTCTGATTTCAAGACTTTGATTTCAGAGCTTCCAATATAGTCATTATAGTCATTTCTTTATGAGCCAAGTACGCGTGTAATTCAATAAAGAAAGAAAAGTTTTTTTTATCCGATGGTACTGAAACAACTAAATGTCCATACACTGAGGCAAAAGAACCCTAAACACATCTGCCTTATATCATATAGATAATTGTAGTAATTAGAAATGGACTAGAGACTGTGTTGGTCTGGATAGGTTAGAGGAACAAATTTCATAGACACGCATATAGACAAGGTTTATATACAAGAGGAACAGGACATAGAGCCAGTCCAGTTCAAAGTCATAAGTCCAATATTAACCCATATGCCTGAAATCAATCTATAAAAATCTCCTTCTGACTCAAGAAGTCACAGGTCAGTGGGTGCAGAATCCCGGCACTGGCAGGGGTCTCCACATGGCTCCTCACTTCCAGGGTTTATGGTCCATCAACAGCAACTCATCCCTGGCAGAGGTCTCCCTGTGGTCGCCCCAGCTTCAGAGGTCTGACTCCATCAGGGCAAAGTCATGTGGTCTCTCCGCCAGCTCCTTAAGCTTCTCAGACACTGCCATCTTTTCTTGTCCGTGATTCATCGTCTCTGAGACTAACTCCCAACAACTGGGGAGATAGCTTCCCATCTTTGCAAGGGAAATATCGCGAGATTTCCAGAAGTCTCAGGAGAAAGCCATGCCCACATAGAAGCCTCATTGGCTACTCGATGGCTATCTCCAGATTAACAGGCTGGACTCCACCCCTACATTTCAGTCATAAAATTAACATAAGCACATGGCTGCCACAAAGACCTAAACATCAAACCTTAAAAAAATTAGAAAACTTCTTAAACAAGAGAAAATCTTCGCCACCTTGAAGTAGGCAAAAATCCCTTACAAAACCACCATAAGAGAAGAAACATATTTAAAGGTTTTGCTCCTCAAATACCAACATTGGAAAAATTTAAATGATAAGTCGCCACAGACTGAAAGAAAATACAGTTTAATTCTGAACAAACCTACATGTAATCCAATCACCCTATCTACCCCATGTTGAATAATAGAGGCAGATGGCTACTGCAGAACTCAGATCATCTGTGGGTAGCAAAATTCTAGAATGTAAGGTTTGGATGGATTGGAGAGTATCTTTATAGATCTTTGTAACTCCAGCACACCAAACAAGAAAGGAAAAGGAAAAAAATTAAAAGGACGTCTAGCATAACCCCATAACTGCACCCATAGAGTTTTCAAGGTAGTGATTTTTAAGGAGTAGATTGCCAGACTTCTCTTCCTAGGCACCTCTGGGTGAGTTTAAACCCAAGTTTTTTAGTTAGCAATCAGGTGCTTAGTTACTTGCACCACTCAGGCTTGGCAGTTAGGCTCCAGAAGTGTCCTCTGAACTGAATTCCTCTCCTCTCTGGGCTGAGTCCGTGGATGAAAAGCATCCAGAGTAATAGAATTTTAGAAGAAACAAAGTTTGTTTAGAGTCCATTAGGATCTTTGGAATGTCCCCAGTTGTCACTAGGTTAGTTTCCCATGTGTCTATGAACCCAGAATGCCCTGTAGAGACAAGGATGGCAAGACAACGTCTCGTGTACTTTGGGCATGTTGTCAGGAGAGACCAGTCCCTCGGGAAGGACATCATGCTGGATGAAAGAGAAGATGACTCTCCGCAAAATGGGCTGACAGGGTGCCAGCATAAGAACAAGGGTGAGCCTGGCCTAGGACCGGTCAGGGCTCCACTCGGCTGTACGCAGGACTACTGTGAGTGGGAGCCCATTCAATGACCTCTGACGGCAACGAGGAAGCCTCCAGTGAAACTCACTCTCTGTGCACCTTGAGACACGGCCTCTGGGTACATCAAGGCGGCCCCTTCTCTTAGGGGTTTGGGAAACAAGGGCCAGCCTTCTCCAGCTTACCCTCCTCTCCCAATAAACTATCCACAATGCTTCCGAAAAAGAAATAGTGTGGAGGCACCTTTTTCCATGAAATATGGCCTCCGCCTTGCTCAGCAGCCTTACAAACTGAGTGATCTCCCTGTAGGACCACCCATTCCCACCGCCATTCACCAACGTCCACTTGTCTTCCATGAGAAGTTCTTAGGAGCAAAATAAAGCAATGAGAGAAGCTTGTCAGGAGAGTGTGTGCTCTGAAGTCAAACAAAGATCGAATGCTGGCTTCGTCTTACAGGACTTATTCAGCGGCTAACCTTAACAGCTCTGTTTCTTGGCCTCTCTGAATCTCATGCTCCTCATCCATGAAATGGGCTCCATAGGAATCGCTGAAGAGGTTGTGGGAAAAGCGCCCAGCACAGGGATATAATTGGTGTTTAATAAATGGTTCTTTTCCCTTTTCTTTTGGGTATGAAGAGGAGATGACATACATTAAAGGGGCCCCAGGTAAGCCGGCTCATTCTTCCCACCCGTATCTTTGTGCTCTCTGTGCCTGTCGCTTCGTTTCCCTTGAACAGTGCCAGCACATCCCTGCCTCTGGGTGTTTCCACCTGCAATTCCCTACCTGGGAATATTCTCCAGAGAGTTGTGTGGTGTGTGCCTTCATTTCATGTAGAAGCCGGCTGTTTAGAACATCGTCTTAGAAAATTCATCCCTAACCACCTCATCACAGAGAGAGATTGAGCCCCTTTTGCACTAGAGGCCAGACCCTCGTCTCATGAGTCAAATTGCAGCCTCCGGGGACTCTAAGAATCCCATGCACAGAGCAAGCCAGGCTTCCGAAATGCAGACACAACCCTCTGGCCTCACTGCGCAGTACAAGATGGCAGAGAGAGCACCTGTGGGAACTGAGCCAGAAGGAAATCGAGTGTGGGGTCTGGAACAAAGCTGCACCCCCCACCTAGCCCCTTCAATCAGCCAGCAAAGTGACCCAGATACTCACAGACAAGCAGGGCAGAGCGGAAGAGGACACTGAACTGGACCTAACCAGCTACTTGGGTCCTCCCCGACAGCCGCATGGCAAGACACAGTGAGAGGCACAAATGGATGTCATCACAGTCAGGCAAGGATTCTGACATTAGTTCCAAGAGGATGGAAGGGCCCGCAACAGTGTAATCCTCTCAACTTGCCAAGTTGTCATTGGTCTCAGATCTGACCTTTCCTCTATGGGCTCTGCCACCGTGGCCCAGGGTCCACACAGCCCTTATAGGTAGGTACCTTCCACATCTGCCCACCAAGGGCCAAAACTATGCCCAACACTTGCCTCTCCATGCCCCCATTTTTCAGACCAGAGAAACCCTTTGCTGTCTGGTAGCTTCCAGAGCACGGTGACCAGACTGCATCCAATAAAATTGCCCCAGGATATTTCTGAGGCTGGCCTCTTTACACCAGCAGACCACCGCCTCCTTCTCCCAAGGACCAGCTGGCAAGTTGAACCACCACCTCTCACCGGAGTTCTCTGGACCAGATAGATGTTGGTGCCAAGGAAGTGGGAGCCTCCCGACTTGACTTCAGGCCTCACTCAAGAATCGCCAGAAACAAGATATCCAACACAAGCCCTCTCCCTGACAGGTCCGCCCTGCCCAAACACATCAGTCTCCCTAGATTAATTTGGGAGGTGCCTCAGAATACACTCCTCCTCCCCAAACCCTACCTCCACTTTCTTTTCTTCTAGGAAAGAAGCTAAGGGTGTTGGGTGGGGGGAGGGAGTTGATAAGAGAGGGCGTCTGTCTGCTGTCCCCATGCCTGAGGTATAAAGAACTATTTCCAGAGCCCTTCCTAAGGGTAGCTTTGCAAAAATAAAAATTAAAAAAGGCTGCCAGAGGCTTTCTGGAACTTCGTGTACAGTCCAGGATTGCCAGAGCTCTGGGCAAACTGAGAATCAACCTGGGCTTGAGCGTTTTGCTTGGGGAAATAGCAGGTCTGCCCAAAAGGGGTAAGACCCTTGGAGCGATCCTATGGCTACACCCAGAGGCTCACACTTGACTCTGGTGAGGACGGGACAGGTCCCCAGCACTTCATTCAGTCTTACCTGCCGTCGTGGTGGACGGCATCTGTAAACCAGAGACCCTATACTACCAGAGACTTGTAACCAGGAAAAGCGTCATCTGGGAGTAGCCACTGAGACCCTCCACCCCAAACACAGCCACATCGATCACCTGCCTCTAAAGGATGGGTTGATAGGGGAAGAGAGTACTGCCCCAAATTGCTAAGGCACCCCTCTGCTTCCCTGTCCTGGGGACCAGGGGTCCTAAGAGGAGGGGGTTAGCTTCTGGCACCACCTTCTCCAGATCCCCGGGAGTCACCTGCTCTGAAAGGCAGTTTGGGGGTTACATCTGTGGCCCCGGCCTCTCCCCCTCCTCCAGCCTGCTGGACGCCCGGGGTCCCCAGGCAGGGGAGACTCACCACGCAGCGCTGCGCTGGCCATGGCGCGGGGCGAGCGGGACTAGCGTCTGGCCGGTTTATTCCTCCGCCGCCCCGCCACTGGGCTAATTCCATCACGGCTCAACTCGGGCAGACACGCCCGCCCCCCGCCGGCCGCCGCCGCCTCCTCCCCCATCGCTGCCCAGGCCACTGGCCCCTCGCCCCGCCTGCACCCTGAGGGCACTGGCGCTGGCAGCAGGGCATCCAGAAAGGGGTGAGTTTCCGCAGAGTGACCGGGTCAGGTTGAGAACAAGCTCTGGTTAATGGAGTTGGGGGGGTGGGGGAGCAGAGCGAGAATACGACAGGCTCCCCTGGACCCCGGAGGCGCCTCCCAGCCTGGTTCCAGTGTGAATTTTTCAATCGGATTAACTCCTGAGCCATCTGAGGGATTGTTTCCAATCCCACCAACAAAGCCGTCTTCCCACCGCTCCACCAGAAGCCATCTCTGGCTGTCCTCTGTTCCATTCTTCACCAGCTGGCCGGACTGGACTCTGGATTTAGCAGGAGAGAGCTGGAGCTGAAGTCTGAGTGCTAGGGCAGGGCAGAAAGTGGGGGTGCAAGGGGCAGCAGGAAGGAAAGCCTTAGGAGGTCTTTAGTGCAAACCCTTTCCTGTCTCTGCACAAGGGCTTGAGTTAGATAGACAGGCCTACCTGGCCAGAGGCAGATGGAAAAGCAGATCTCCAGAAGCCCATTCTTGATGCAAGAATCAACACATCCATGATGCCAACAGTAAATAAAGTCATGAACCCTGGTACATCACGATCACCAGCCCTTAAACGTTGAAAGAATTCCACTTCCTATACTATGCACTGAGCATATCCACAATGGTGATGCGGTCACAGAACGGGGCAGTTTTGAGTTCCAGCACACATAGGGTCACTGTGGAGTGAAACAGACTCTGGCTGCCAACAACCATGCCAGGGAGACCTCCTGTGAAACTGTCTCCCCACTGTATCAGCCAAAGACCTGGTGTCCTCAAGGGAAGAAAGCGTGTGACATCCCAGCTTGAGACCAGGGCAGAGCCCAGGGCAGAGGAACACCACAAGCTGGATCCTGCCCCAAGTCGGGGCTTTCTTCTCACTACAAAGAGGCAGGCTAACGTTTAGACAGGGTGGCTCTTCATCCCAGTAATTACTGTAATCCGAACAACCATTCTATGAGGTGCTACCTGTCCTCCTGGTTGTGCATTGGGCGGCTAACTGCAAGGTCAACAGTTCTGAACCACCCTCCATGGCAGAAGGATAAGGCTTTCAACGCCTGTTAAGAGTGATAGTCTCAGAGCCCTAGGGGGCAGATATGAGTCAGGATGAACTGGCTGGCAGTGAGTTTGAGTTTTCTGAATTTGATGCCCATTTTACAAGGAAGACTATAATGTAAAAGACCGGTCCCTGCCTCTTAGAGTCGAGATTCCCAAGCACATGGCCAGCGCTCACGTGTGCCCAAAACCCTTTGTCATGGGCCTCTTTCGGTCCCAAACTGTGTTCTCTCCCCATTCGTTTCCAGAAACCTTTGTCCCTGTATTTTCAAGTTTTCCTTGGTGGTCTCCATCCATTCCAGTGGTTCTCTTTCTTCAGCACTTTCCCCCCCTCTGTACTCCACTTGAGACTCCCTGGAAACACGGGGAATTCAGTGTCCACATCCAGGGAGCAAAAAGGAAGGGTCCCTGGACCCCAGGGCAGAGCCTGCTCCTGGAACAGCTCCCAAGGAAGGGAAGACGAGTTGCCCGGCATGCTATCTGCATCCTGCTGTTGCTCCCTCCCAATTTCTTTTTCATCAAAACAGGCTGTTCTCTGGAGCCGCCTCTTTTCTTGACAGTAAAGTCAGTAACTGCAAGGAGGAAGGCAGACTATGAAGATGCAAGCCCTTGGGAAAGTGCCGCCTGACGCCGAAGCCGAAAGCGGACTTGCTCCCAGTCTCTGCCCCGTGGCCCCTGCCTCCAGTAACACCTTGTCCCCAGGTGGAGTGTTAGGCGATCAGTCAGAAGAGCGACAGTTAATTCCCTGTCCCTGGATCTGGTTTCTGCCTGCAGAGGTCTCTGAGGCTACTTAGAGTTGGGGGCAGGGTGATGGATGGAGAGATGACAACCTTTGAATTATTGAGCAGTTACATAAAACTTCTATCCATTCCTTCTTCCCTCGACCCACTAAACCCTGCACCAGATCTACTCAATATGATCCCTGTCATCTTCCTGTAATGCATCTTCTCTGGAGGTTAATTGTCC
>PVJH01028329.1:0-27441 GCA_004026705.1 Nesogale talazaci
GGGCAAGTACTTCCCCCAGAGTAGCACCGGCTTGGGGACAGGGGCTCAAGTGACCGCTCGAGTGCCTCTTCTGGTGGGCACGCTGACCCTCCCCTCCAGGCAGCAGGGGCCAGGAAGGAACAGGAAACAAGGCTTCAGGAGCAAGTGGTGTTTGCCCCACCCCACCCCCCATCTTGGAGGGGGAGATCAAATTTCACATTGTTTTGAAAACAACCCATTCAGATCCATCCATTCTCTTGCAAGAAGGCTTCCAAGTTGTGCCTGAGGAGCAAGGCAGCCTGTGCGGCTGAGGGCCCCAATCCTCCTCCCATGGCAACCCAGGGGCGCAGAACTGGGCCTTTGTTTTGTGGAAAGCAGATCAGGCCTTTCTTGCAAGCCCCAGCGAGCAGGGTGCACTTGACTGCTCCCCCCATCGGGTGGCTTAGAAATTCAAGGAGGTTTGGTTCAGCATCAGTATTAGGGGTGTTCTCCTGCTTGGCCCAGGGCCTTGTGGCTTTAACCCCATCAGCCCCTTAGACCCTGGCAAACCTCCCTTTTCCTTCAGGAAACTCGGCTCATTGCACTGGGTCGATTCCGACTCACTGTGACCCCATAGGACAGAACACAGCTGCCCCTGGGTGTCTTAAGACTAACTTTTTAGGGGAGCAGAAACCAACAAACCCGGAAGACAGGGAAGAGTTGCCCCTCTGAGTTTCTGAGACTGCAACTGTTTATGGACAGAGCAAGCCTCGTCTTTTCCCGGCGCAGCTGATGGCAGTTTCAACCCACTGACCTTGTGGTTAACAGCTGGAAGCCTAACCCACCACACCATCGGGCTCAACCTGTTCTTTGCTGAGCATCCCAAGACAGGCCAGGCGTCCTACAGGAAACACGAAGGAAGGCGGTAGCAGGGAAGGAAAGCCCAGGGTCCAGGAGGAAGCAGCCCTGATGGCACCAGGGTGAAGCGCTCAGCGGGGAGCCGGAGAGCTGGTCTTTCGAACTACCCCAAGGATCCTGGGAGAGGACAACACTACGGAGGACACCCCGCCTGTCCCATGATGTCCGGTAGTCAGAATCAACGCAATGACCCCCACCATCAGCAAATAAGGGGTGGGGGAGCTACAGGACCCCTCCCAGCACTCCCCAGCGGAGCAGGCCACACGGCTCACACCTTTGGGATCGTGGCTCAGTTCTAGGCATGGACCGGAGGGACACACATTCCCTAAGCAGGTGACTACTAGAATCTCTCAGCACTCGGTGTGGCAGGCACGGCTTGCGGTACAGCGC
This sequence comes from Nesogale talazaci, assembly GCA_004026705.1. Classification (NCBI taxonomy): domain Eukaryota; kingdom Metazoa; phylum Chordata; class Mammalia; order Afrosoricida; family Tenrecidae; genus Nesogale; species Nesogale talazaci. Next base: position 1,267 of record PVJH01028329.1, read on the forward strand.
AGGAAGAAAGGCGGTTTGGACTGGACGTCCTCAGGTAGCTTGACAGGGCTGGGTACATTCGAACCACCAGCTGTGCCCAGCTTCTCCTCCAGACTGCCTATAAATGCCACCAGGGTGGGAGCCAGGGAGCTGGAGAGCTGGCCTCCTGCTTAGCTCAACCCAGCCTGGACTCCCCTCCATCCATGACTCTGGTCTACAGTGGGCATGCAGAGAGGGCTGACTATGGTGGTATAATGACCCCATGGAACCAGGCCCGGTGCCCAGCGAGGGTCTGGGAGAAGCCGGGCCTGCTGGGTCACAGCGGGTGCCGCAAGCTCCAGAGGGCAGTGGTGGAGTCAGTCTCCCACACCTCACAACAGCTTGGTGCCCAAAGGAAATAAAACCCAACCTACCCAGACTTCCTCGTGTGTAGCACACCACCTACACCATTGGGTTTAGCCTGCACTGGAAGGTCGGCAGTTTGAAACCACCAGTCGCTCCATGGGAGAAAGATGAGGCCTTAGACTTCTGTAAGAGCGAGTGTTGGAAACCCACGGGGTGGGGGCGCCTCCTCGTCTGTCCAATAGGGGTCACTCGGCGTCAGAATCAACTCAATGACGCTGTTTAGTTTTTTGGTAGTGCAGTCTTGTTTTGTTTGGCTACAAGGCTGAGCCTTGATGGAGTGGAAGTTCAACAGTCAGGTTACCTAGGGAAACATTGTCGGTCTGCACACAGCCTTCCCCCCCACGGAGCGAGAAAGCTGCTTTTGGTAAAACTGACAGCCTGGGAAAGATGGCCCCACCACGGCAGCTCTGCCCTCTCCTCCGGGCTCAGGGAGTCAGAATGGACTCGGTGGCGGTGGATTTGGACAGAGACCCATTTCAAAGCTGGGCAAACAGAGGCCAAGGGTGAAGTCTGAGGTCTCCAGGCTCGGGAGGGCTGGCCTTCGAGCCCGGCGTCCAGAGCTGGGTGGCAGCAGACCTGTCTTCCTCTTGTCCTGTTCAGGGCTGCCTCCAAGTGAGCCCCCCTGGGGACAGGAATGGAGAGGAGCTGGGCCAAGCCAGTGGGGCCTGAGGCTCGTCCTGCGTCTCCCCCTCAGCACCTGGTGTCCCGGGGAGATGGGGAGGAGTCTGCCCCCTCTGGCCTTCAGCTGCGGGGAACCCCGTGCCTGCAACAGTGTCCCCACTGGACTCACCCAGGGGCAGGGGAAGCATAAGCACCTGTCAGGACAGGTCTGTGCATGGGTCCCTAAAGCCCCCGAGGGCCTGAGCACAACGAGCAGTTGTCCTCCCGCTCACAGGGTTTTGTGTCATTGGTGTCAAAGGCCAGGGTCCTCCAAGCAAAAGGTGAAGCAGGAGGGACTGGCCAGGGGTGGTGGTCTGCGCTGGGCCACCTGAGCTTGCCTGGAACCAGTAGGCTGGACTAGCTCGGTCACTCAGGGATCCGTTGTTCCCCGCTTCCCTCCAGAGGATTTGTGGTTAAGCAAATGAGCGCCCCAACCAGGAATAACTGCCCTGCTTCTCTTGCAGCTAGGTGAGGCCACGTGGCTCTGTTCAAGCCATGAATTGCACCCTAAAGGATTGGGTGTGGTTTCGGCAGCCCTGGTAAGAGGTGCTGCGTGCTTCCTGCACCTGTTTTCTTCCCGATGGCGGGAGCCCCCCAAGTCACCTGAGTCACCTGTCCCCCTGCGGACGCGTCCCTCCTATGGAAGATGCCGAACCATCTTCTTTGACATTCTTTCTTCCTGGTGACGAGCAGCCAGACCAAGGTCTCGTTCCCAGCAGACAGCTTCACCCCAGCAGCAGGGTTCCAGGGCAGGAAGGCAGAAAGGGGCTCCTCCCCAGCACCCTGACCCCCAACCTTCCTACATCCAGGTGTCTGTTTCTCCAAGACAGGGTCACCCCCCTGAAGCCTGCCTCTCTCCTTTGCGGCTGGGCCATGGATTTGGGAGCCTAAACCAGCTCAGCCACACCCTCCCCCCCCCCCACCCTTTGTTTATTCCATCACTAGATGCCCGCTGGGCCACCGCTGGGCCACCGCTGGGGCTGCCACACAGAACAAGTACCTGCCCTCGGGAATTCAGCTCCCTAATAGACAGCCAATAAGAAAATGCAAAATGCAGGGGTGGGGTGGGAGCATAAAGCTGAGTGAGGGGGAGAAAATTCATTGGCGTCTCTGGGTGGAGCCACGATGGTTAAGCTCGCTCCCACCAACTGCAAGACGGATGGAGCGAGTCCACCCACAGGGGCTGTGGAAGAAAGGCCTGGCGATAGATATGCTTCCACTAGGTCAGTTCTGACACATAACTGGTGGGGGGTAGAGGCGGCGTGGGGGCAGAGCTGAAGGGAGTCAGGGCGCTGAGCTGTCTGCTGACGCTAAAGCCGATCTGTTTCCCCTCTCGGCAAGGGCATCCCAGCAGTGGACAGTCCTGCTGAACGAGTAGCACTGAAGCAGAAGGATAGGGACGGAGGTCCCGATCCGAGGCAGAAGGTACTCAGAGCCGTAGCTTTCAGAATACAGTTGAAGGATCCCTCTTATCCACTTAAGCCAGGTAACCTGGGAGTGTGAGACCAGCAGGGGTGGGCACCAGCTGGCAGCGGGCCCCCAACTCCCAGCAGCCTGGCAGGCCACCCTCGGGACTCTCCTGACGGGGGCTGAGGCATGAAGCTTCCGGCCCTGACAATTGTCGGACGGGGTGCCACCCTACACCCCAGCCCGAGGGAAGTGCGAGGTGGCTGACCCCAGGGGGATGAGGACAAAGGAACAGAGGGTGGTGGTGGTGTGTGTGTCAGGGCAGGGGTGGAGAGCCGGGGAGGGTCGGGCCTGGGAGGCGACACTCAGCTGGGAGTCTGTGTAGGACGCTGCTGTCCTGCTCCCAGGTGGGGCCCCGTCCTAGAAGCTAACCCAAGAAGCTGGGGAGTAAGGCAACCTTGGGAGGGGCCTCTCCGCCCAAATCTTGAGTCAAGGTCTTGTAAACCACCACCCATTTATTCCTGACCTAGGGCCATGGTCAGGCTCCCAGGTCAAAGGGGCAGTCACGGTGTGTGGTGGCCAGGGCTATGACGACGCCACACTCAGGGAGACTGGTGGGTCCAATCCCGAGAACCATGAAGTCTCTGAGCTCAGAGTACCCATCGGACGGAAGGGCTGGGGATATAGAACAGATTTGCAGCCATCTGGCACCGCTTTAAAACGAGCCTGGTATCCCCAGAGCCCAGGGCTGGGCGTGGCAGGGCTGGGGTCCATCAGGATGGCACCTGGACAACGTGGCCTCACCCCCTGGTCTGGCAGCAGGGGCAGGCTGCCGTCAATGGATTGCAGGCGGCTCCGGTTGTAGAATTCTGCAGGTGCTCTGCGGGTGTGGGTTCTTTCAAAGTGAGGTGGGAATTAAAATTTGACTCCGCCGGCCCAGTGTGAAGTCAGGTGCCACCCACTTGGTGGGGGCTCATGTGAGCTCCACGAGGGGCAGAGGTCCCTGCACCCACCACCCAAGGGGGGCATGGGAAAGGAGCCCAAGGGCGGGGAGAGAGCTCACTCCTGGGGTCCAAGGTCAGCTCCAGGCAGCAGGAGGCCCTGCAGACTGTGGACAGGCAGAAGCGGCACCCTGCCGAGGTCCCAACCCCAGACAGATAAACCATGCGCGTGTGGCAGAGGAGAGGGGGTCCCCCTAGGGTTTTCCTGGCTGGGATCTTCTGGGTCGCGGATCACCAGGTCTCTTCTCTGCGACAGCACCAGCCGATCCCGAGTCTTGTGAGCCCTGTGTGCGGGTCCCTCCCACTTCCCTGAGCAGCAGCAGGCCCCTGGGCAGCTACCAGACAAAGGCGCCTGACCGGACATCACCACCCCAGGCAAGTGGACCAGGGTGGGGTGGAGAGGCTCCTCTTCCAGCTCGGAAGCCAGGGTGAGCTGGTTCCTCCGCTCAACAGTGCAGAGGGAACTTCTGAGCAGCTGCCCACTGCTGGGCCGGGCTGGGTGGCCTGTGGGGTACAAAGATGTAGGTGATGGGGGCCCTGGCCTGGGGTCAGAAAGTGTGAGGCGGCTCTCTCTGGGAAACAGTGGCACAGGCACTATGCACAGGGCTGCTAACTGCAAGGTCAGCAGGGACTCCATGGGGACAGCCAGGGTTCTCTGTTCCTGTAAAGAAGGACCACCTTGGAAATTCACAGGGGCAGTTCTACCCTGTCCTATCCGCTCCCTAAGAGTCAAGGCACTCAATGGCGGCGAATGAGTGACACCGGTGAGTCTTAGCAGCCCAGACGCTGACGGAGGCACTGCCGGTTCCATCCCAGGCTCCCAGGAATCCCAGCTCACCCCACCCCCTGCTCCCAGTTCACAAGGGTCCGAGACGGTGGCCTTCACACCGCCACTCACCCAGCGTCCACTTCGACACAGATTCCCTAAAAGGGGCAAAGCCCAGGGACAGGCTTCCCGGGAGCTTCTCAGTGCCAAATTCCCCCGGATGAGCCTCTGGCCACACTGCCACCTGATACCTGTCTCTCGACTTCGCTCTCTTCCTGGGCTGTCTCCACTCCCCCAACCCTCACCCCCAATCTTGCCTGGTCACTCAGCCCTCCCAGAACTTTCTCCCCAGGCTCGGAGTGGTCACTTCAGTGTCACCACTCCCCGGAGGACCTATCCTGAACCCCCAGGCTCTAATCTGTGTCTCCACTCCAGCCTGCAGTGTACCCCCACGTTGACTGTCCCGGGAGGGGGGGCTTCCAGGACCCCATCCCACTCCCGGAAAGCTGCAGTGAACTTCCTCCTGATCGGTCCCTTCCCCCATCTGACCACTTCCACACATGCTCCCTCCCTCCACCATGTGACCCCAGTCTTCCCAGTGGCAGGACCACAACAACCCGTGGCTAAGCCCAGGTGCCACAACCCGTGGCTAAGCCCAGGTGCCTTAGTCTGGCCCAGAGCTTGATGCAGACTCGACTGGACATGAGGCCTCCTACTCCCACCACCAGAGGGCAGTGATAACCCCCCCCCAAAAAAAAGTGTTCTGGCTGAGAGGCCACTGAGGTTCCCAGACAACCCATGTAGCCAGGCAGGTGAGTCCTCTGCAGAGAAGACCTCAGAATAATCACTGGAGTTAGTCTATTCCCTGGGGGGGCCAAGAGAGCACAGAACCCAAGGGTGGCCTCTACTCCACAGCACAGATGGGGGTGGGGTGGGATGGTGTCTTATGAGGGGTGTGCCCCCAGGTACCTCTCCTGGGCCTGCTGGTCTCTTGTTTTAGGAGGTGCCTGGTAGGGCCCTTGGCTTACTGCTTCCTGTGTCCTGGGCTGGAGGAGCCACTGTCCTGAGGGCAAGATCCCAGGGGGCTACATGGGGTTTGATCTCTTTGTTCCCGACACCCGCAAGAAGCACGGCTGCTCTGAACACAATCACAGGATTCCAGGGGCTGGGGTGGGGGGAGTGGGGGGAGGGGGTTCCACCACCTCCAGTGACTGTGGCCTGGAGGGCCACACCCTCCTCTCACAAAGGCACAGGTAGGGCAGTCCTGACTGAGTCCCTATGGGGGAGGAGGGGGCATGGACAGGACTAGACCCTAAACTGGCCTCCCCATGCCTTTCCTGGCTTGGTCACTCTGGTGATAATAGTAACTGTGGTCAGAAGGCTGATGATGGCCCTTTTCCACACTTCAAAGCAGCTCCCCACCCCCCACCCCACTCCTTATCCACCTTGTCATAATTGCATTTGGGGAACAGGGCACCCAGGACTCAGGAAAGTCAGGAATGGGTCATTTGCGGACCCAAAGCAAGGCACCCCTGGCAGATGCCAGCTTGAACCAGGGCTTGGGGGGGCAAAACCTGGGGAACTTCTGAGAAGTGCGCAGCTAATAGGGAGGATGGTCCCTACATTGGGTTTTGGTGCACGGTCCCACGAACCCCCACCCTCCCTCTCCTTGAAGAAGGGCTGAGCCTCTGGGACCTTCAAAGCCCTGGGAACCTGTCCTTCCTTCCCGACTCACCCCCACCCCTTCTGGCTGGGCCTGTACAGGGCCCCCCCTAAAGTCCCGAGTCTCGCAGAGCTGGGATGAGAGATCCATCACCCCCCAGTGACAGGCTGCCAAGCCTTCACCCTCCTCTCATGCCTGGGCTTCCCTGGGCACAAACGCTCCCCCCTCCCTCGACCACGCACCCAAGACGCCTCGCAGGGCAGAGGGGACCGCTGCACTGCCCTCTCCTCTCCCTTCCTCCCTGGAGACTCGGGTCTCAAACCCCCCACCACCCGACCACAGCATGGGTGTCCACCTCCCTTCTCTCTCTCGGCGACCCCGAGGATGCCCAGGTGAGCAGGTTAAGCAGTGGAGTCGCGAGGCAACGCTCTCCGGGGCGACGCCTGACCGGTTCCCTGGGTCTGTGGGGCTCTCAGGCTGCCCCGCGTTTGCAGCCCCCCCAAACCAGATCCGGTTCACCTTCAGAGAGAACACGGGGCAGGGGCGTGCTGGCGTCTAAAGCGCTGCCAACCCGAGCTTCTTGCAAAGTTCCTGCCTGCACGCCTGGGTCCTAGGGGGTCTCCTCGCCCGGCCACGCACCCACAAGGATGTGGCGACAGGGACCCCTCCCGGCCGGTGGCTCTGGGCCTGCGGAAGGGCCACTAGTCCTCCTCCCCCTGGCCCACCACGGGCGCAGGTGGGTGGCACGGCCCCGGCTGCCGGGCCAGCCGCTGTGCGGCCGGCGGAGCTCGCTGCCGGCGTGGGCCGTGCCCGCAGGCTGGTCACCTGCGGCGGGGACTTTCTCCCAGAGCTGCAGAGGCGGCTCCGCCGGGAATCGCCGGGGCCTCCCCGCCGACACGGACCCGCCGCTGGGCACCCGCCGGCCTCTCGCGCCCCCTCGCTGCCCGCAAAGCCCGCCCGCGCGCCCGCCACTGCGGCGGCCCCGGGGCTGCGACGCGGAGCGGGACCCGCCCGACCCCCGCGGGCCCCGCGCCTCCCCGGGGGGGGGGGGGGTACCGGGGCCCGCGGCCACCACGCGGCGCGCAGCTCCGGGCCCGGCGCGCACTCACCGTCGTCCTCGGAGCGCGCCGGCGGCGGCGAGAGCAGCAGCAGCAGCAGCAGCGCCGCGAGCGCCAGCGCCGCGCGCATCGTGTCCTCGGCGCGGCCCGAGCAGGTGGCGGCGGCGGCGGCGGCGGGGCGGGCGGGCGGCGGCGGCGGCGTCCGGAGCGGTGTCTGTCTGCCGTGCGCCCGGCGGCGACTCGGCCCGGCCGCGCTCCCGCCCCGCCCCGCCCCGGGCGCGCGCAGTCGGCGGGGGCCGGCCCAGGCGGGAGGGCGGCCGGGCGCGCGAACAATGAGCGGAGGAAACTCCGCCCCGGGCGGCGGGCGGGGAGGAGGGGGAGGGGGCGCGGGCAGGGGGAGGGGGAGAGGCGGGCTGGCCACCAGGGAACCCTCCCCCTCCCCGCCGTCCGCCCCGCCCCAGCACAGGTGTCCGGGCGCCCCCGCCCCCCCCCCCCCGCAGCCTCGGTGCCCACGGCAACCACCACCACCGCCCCAGCCCAAGAGACCCCCCGCGCGTCCTGCCCCGCAGCCCGGGAAAGGCGGCTGCCACCTGCCAGATGCCACCCCCCCCTGGCAGCGGCCCCGTCCCGGCTGAGCTGGCGGGGAGCAGCCAAGCCTGGTTTCCTCACCTGCCAAACCAAAAAGCGAAGCATGTTTCTCCCCTTCCCCGTGGTCCTTCGCACACGTGCGCGCGTAGTTCCTCTTGGCGTCCGTCAGGGGGGTCAGGCTCATTTTGCCACGGGGGTAAATGGAGTCACAAAGATGCCAAGAAATGTGTTCCAGAGCTCAGAGCTGGTGGGTGGGCGGCGGGGCCGGGGTGCGAACCCCGGTCCTCCGGCTCCGAGGACGCCCAGGTCTGAGGCATATGGAGAAAGTGTGCGAGGTCTGGTTAGCGCTGGGGTGCGTTTTCCAGGTTTCTGAGTCTAGTAAGCCCGAGCGAGGCGCAGCGAGAACCTGAACTTGGGGGCTCGGGCGCCCGGCCACGAGGGAGTAGGCCCTCCAGCCACAAGCTGAACGCTCCTGGCGGGAGCCGCTGGGAATTTAAATAATGCAGGAGGAGAGCACTTAGCCCAGGATGGGTGAAGCAGCCCCGGGAAGGCGAAGAAGAAATGTGCCCACTTGGGGTTGGGGGTGGAAGGTCCATAAACCTCGTTCACCAGGTGAAGGAACAAAGGACCCGGCCCCCTGCCTGGGCCACCGCGCCTTTAACAAAAGCTGTGAGGGTAGGGGTGGGGGTGGGATGGGGGGCTGGTGAAGATCCTGAAGGCCCTGCTAGGGGCCGTCGCTTCCCTGGTGCAGACGAGAGAGGACCAGGACGGGAGGGGTGATGGCGCCATGGGCGGAGTGGGGTGGGGGCATGGGGGATTTGGTCCCTGTGACTACAGGGTTGCATATCTGGAGTCTTTCCGCCAGTAAGGGGATGGGGTGGGTGTGCTGGACTAGGCGGGGAGCCCCGCGAACCCCGTGGGTCGGGTCGACGCGGGCCGGGACAGCCTGCAGGGAGTGGAGGCCCGCAGGGCTGTAGCACCGGCCGGCTGGGGTTCCTGGGAACGGCTGACCTGACTGTTTTGAACAGGAAGTTTCTGCCGGATCAGGCCGCCCCGTTTTCCACGCTGCGTTTGGAAAACAGAGCATGTGCCCTATAAATACCCGTGTGTGTGTGTGTGTGTGTGTGTGTGTGTGTGTCTATTGTAGTGTTTTTAATCGAGTTCCCCAAGCATCCATTGTCAACACAAGGCTTGTTTCTCGGAAACCAAAGAGAGCTCTCATAAACCTGGGAGAGTAACCCGCTTGTGCTTGGGAACTCCCAATTCAACGGTGGTCTCTTCACTCAACGAATCCATTTCTCCAGAAACCAAAATAGGATGTTAACTCCCTAATGGGGGGCTTGTGTCAGAGTCCAGGACATTTCAAATCCACAACACTTAGGATCGGCCCCATTACCCTAAAACCAAAAAACCAAGCTCAGTGCTAACGAACTTGACCAACGTCATCTCTAACTCACAGCAGCCCCAGGGGGCAGAATAGAAACTGGTCCTTTTGGTTCCCAAGGTCGCAGTTGTTCCCCGGCTTCAGCTTTTTTTCCATGGCGTGTCTGGTGGGTTTCAACTGCTGACCTTTTGGTTAGCTCCCCAACTGAACTCACTGTACCATCAAGGTTCCCTTGGGCCCTCTCACTAAACTCAAAACTTGCCGCCCCCAATTCCAATTGAGTCTCCTCTGATTCACAGCAATCTTCTAGGGCAAGACACAACTGCTCCTGTCTGTATCTGACACATAACCAGGGGTGCTCAATGCTAATTGATGGGTAGATCCCATGACGTTAAAAAAATAGATGTAAGCCTCTCTTCAAGCCCGCCACTTAATTGATACACAATGCAGTCAATCAGATGCAGTCTCAGATGTCAAACGCATTCACAAGCAACTGTGCTTGCTAAGTGCAGCAAACCTGGCAAGCTAAGTTATCACCCATTTTTTTTTTTTGGCATCACTGCCCCTGGTGGTGGGAGTAGGAGGCCCAGCCTTTGCTCCGTGGAGCTGGAATCGAACCTCCATTCCAGTGGGCCGCAGTCCCGCGCACAACCACTTACGCCACCGGGGCTCAGCCCACCAATTTTTAGACCTTGGTTTTTTCCTCTTAAATGTCAGCAAGGATATTAAAATGAGTGGGGGAGTCGGACCACATAAGAACACAAAAAGGGCTGAGCCCCGGTGGCGTAGTGGTTGTGCGCGGGACTGCGGCCCACTGAGACGGAGGTTCAATTCCAGCAGTGGGGCTGGGCCTCTTATTCCCACCACCGGAGAGCAGCGATGCCCAAAAAAACCAAACAAACAAAAAGAAGACAAAAATATCACTTTCATACAGAATGGGAGATTTTGACACTATAAGCCAACATTCAGCTGAAGTTCAGAATGCGTGAACAGTACTGAAACTTACTTGCAGAGGGAAAGTACCCAAACATGAGAAAATGGGCTACCACCTTGACAGCATTACTCGGCTCTATTTATTTATGTGAGTCAGTCTTTGTCCATATAAAAATCATTAGGTTCAAGAACCATTTCACCTTGACTGATGATCATTTGGAGGTGTGCCTGAGGCTGGCTGTCAGCAGATACTGTCTGGATTATGCATCCCTGGCTCACTCCATTCAGTGCAAGTCGTCAGAGTAAACTCAGATAGTGACAAAACATGTACGTAGTTAATTGTATTGTGCAATATGGACCCATGCAGTTATGCAAGGAACATAAACATTGTACATATAAAGAATTTTCGGGCTGAGCCCCGGTGGCGTAGTGGTCGTGCGCAGGACTGCGGCCCACTAGGATGGAGGTTCGATTCCAGCTCCACGGAGCAAAGGCTGGGCCTCCTACTCCCACCACCTGAGGGCAGTGATGCCCCCCTCCCAAAAAAAAACAAAGAATTTTCAATGCATTGATGAATAAATGTAATAAATAAAAATATGGGGGCCGAGCCCAGGTGGCGTAGTGGTTGAGTGCGGGACTGCGGTCAACTGGCTTGGCAGTTCAAATCAAGAAGCAGCTCTCCAGGAGCAAGGCTGGGCCTCCCACTCCCACCAAAGAGCAGTGATGCCCAAAAAAATAAATAAAAAGGCTGAGCCCCGGTGGCATAGTGGTTGTGCGCGGGACTGCGGCCCACTGGGATGGAGGTTCAATTCCGGCTCCCAGGAACAAAGGTTGGGCCTCCTACTCCCACCACCTGAGGGCAGTGATGCCTAAAATAAATAAATAAAAATAAAAATATGTTTTGCATTTTTTAAATAATTTTTTTGCATGTGTGGGCATCACTGCCCCCTGGTAGGAGTAGGAGGTCCAGCCTGGCTCCTGGAGAGCTGCTGCTGGGTTTGAACCACCAACCCAATGGGCCGCAGTGCCACACTCAACCACTACACCACTGGGCCTCAACCCTACTTTGCATTTTTGTAGCAGGTAGATCATTTTGACTTGATCATTTTATAAGTAGCTCGCATGCTAAAGAAGTGTGAGCACCCCTGATCTTAATGCTACCGGAACAGAAAACTTCCTCTCAAGACAGAACTGGCAGAGAGCTGGTGGTTTTGAACTGCTGACTTCCCTGCAAAATTAAGATGAGAGCAGACCTCTGGCTTAGGAGCTGGGCGTCAAGTCAGCATTGGACTCTTCCCCACTATCCAACAGCGCACACGTGCGCACACACACACACCCCCCCACACACACCCCTTTTGAACATAGGTAGAGTATTTGGGAATGACGAGGGCTGGATTAAAGCATCACTGATGGGCAGTGCAGCCTTTAGTGTGGATCACAACTCAAAACCAAAACAAACCAATTCCTGCCATCCAGGAGAAGCTGACTCAGTGACCGCACAGAACCACCCCTATGAATTTCTAAGACGGTCACTCTCAACAGGAGTAGGAGACCCCGTCTTTCTCCCAAGGAGTAACTGGTGGTTTCAAACTGCGGACTGTGGGTCTTGCAGCCCAATGCGTAACCACTTCTCCACCAAGACTCCAATGTAATGTTTAACAAAAAAACCCGAATCCTCACAATCGGTAACATGCTGCTAAATGGAAAAAAGACTGAAATTTTCAAGGCTTTCCTCTTGTGTGGGTCCGCAATCAGTGCTCATGGAAGCAACAGTCCAGGGCAGGTCATCAAAGGACACCTTGCATCCAGTGCCAGCGCATCTTAAGGCGTGGACGAGCAAGGATGGCATGCTGTGGATTCAGGTGCACCTGACCCAAGCCATGGTATTTTCCATTGCCGTATACATGTGTGAAAGTTGGACAGTGAACACGGAAGGCCGGAGAAGAATTGAGGCCTTTGAATTGTGTTGCTGGCAAAGAATACCGAAAGTACCGTGGACTGCCAAAAGATCAAGCAAAACTGTGCTGAACGAAATACAGCCAACAATGTTCCCTAGAAGCTAGAGCCGTGGGTCTCAACCTCCCTCATGCCCCAACCCTTTTTTTCATACATTTCCTCACGTGGTGGTGACCCCCAACCACAAAACTATTTTCACTGCTGCTTCATCACTGTCATTTTGAATCATCATGTAAACATCTGATATGCAGGATGTATTTTCTTTTTTTTTTTTTGGGGGGGGGGCATCACTGCCCTCAGGTGGTGGGAGTAGGAGGCCCAGCCTTTGCTCTGTGGAGCTGGAATCGAACCTCCATCCCAGTGGGCTGCAGTCCCGCACACAACCACTACGCCACCGGAGCTCAGCCCCGCAGGATGTATTTTCAATATTACAGCTTGAACACAAAGCTTAGTGATTCATCACAAAAGCAATATACATTGTGAAGTATTTCTTTCTTTTTTGGGGGGGGGCATCACTGCTCTCCGGTGGTGGGAGTTGGAGGCCCAGCCCCACTGCTGGAATTGAACCTCTGTCCCAGTGGGCCGCCGCAGTCCCGCGCACAACCACTACACCACCGGGGCTCAGCCCAAAGTGTTTTGTTTTTTTTTTCCAATTTTTTAAAATTCCATTTACTTTGTGTGTGTGTGTGTATCACTGCCCTGGTGAAAGTGGGAGGCACAGCCTTGCTCCAGGAGAGCTGCTGTTGGATTTGAACCGCCAACCCTGTGGGCCACAGTCCCGCACACAACATGCCACCAGGGCTCAGCCCATGAAGTATTTATTTCTAATTATGGATAAATGAAATTTTGTCTTGATGGCATGGTGTCGCATGGGCAACAGTTTTCACACCGGGTACTTATAGGGGGGCGTCTCAGCATGTGAACAGACTGCCTGCAGACGGATAGAGGAGCGGTGTCTTGGTTCCTAAGACCATCAGAAATATGTATTTTCCGATGGTCTTAAGCAACCAGTGTGAAAGGGCCATTCACCTCCCCAAAGGGGTTGCGATACACAGGTTAAGAACCGCTGAGGGCTGAGCCCCGGTGGCGTAGTAGTTGTGAGCGAGACTGCAGCCCACTGGGCTGGAGGTTCAATTCCAGCAGCGGCTCCACAGGAGCAAAGGCTGGGCCTCCTGCTCCCACCACCAGAGGACAGTGATGCCCCAAAAACAAACAAACAAAAAGAACCGCTGAGCCAGGGTGACCAGACTTTGTTTTGTGTACTCTGTACATGTCCCTGGAAAAAGACATCCCGCTTGGTCAAGTAGCGGGGCAGCATAAAAGAGGAAGACTGTCAACCAGATGGACACAGTGGCTGCAGCCCTGAGCTCCAAGATAAGAGGAGCGGTGCAGAGGGGCCAGGCTGAGCGGTGCTTCATCTTGTTAAAGCAGGGCACACTTTTTTTTTTTTTTTTGCAAAGAGCCCGTTGTAGGTAGTTCAAAAGGATGGACTTCCACCGAAGGGCCAGTGTGAGGACAGAGCAGGACTGGGCGATGTTTCATTCTGCTGTGCACAGGACTGCTATGAGCCAGAACCAGCGTGGGGGGCCCCAGAACAACAACCAGGTTGAGTGGGCCGAGATGTTCCCCCAGGCCCAGGTCCTTGGCTTGACTGAGCCTCAGAAGCAAGCCCTCCGGGCCAGAGTGAGCGTTGCAAAGCTGTGTCTACATGCGCTTCCTCAAGCCTGCTGGGGTTTGCGGTGTTTGGTTAGGCACGCGCTGCCTCTTCCACCCGACTTAAATCTTCTTGGGAACACAGGCTTTTCTTACTCCTTGTCTTTTACTCCCGCAGCCCCTTGTGCAGCACGGCCTTGGAGGAAGTCCAGCCAGAGTGCCCCTTAGAAGCGCAGCTGGTGAGACGTGGTCTCAAGCGCTTTGGACATGTCAGGAGAGGCTAGTCCCTGGAGGAGGACATCCTGCTTAGCGGGGTAAATGGAAATAAGGAAGAGCCTCCAGGAGGTGGACTGGCGCAGTGGCTCCAGCCAGGCTCAAAGGGAAGCATGATCGTGGGGATGAGGCAGCACCAGGCGGTATTCTGTTCCATGGGACACGGGGCCCCTGTGAGTCAGAGGTAACTAACTAACAGCATACGTGTAACATGCATGCTAACTGGGAGTTAATGCACAGAAACCCAGCAGTGTTCATTTCAGTAGCGCGGAGTCGAACTACAGAGGGCGCATAAGGTGCGTCTTTTTTTTCTCTAGACATTCATCAATTTTATTTTTATTTTAATAAATCCTTTTATTGGGGGCTCTTGCAGCTCTTATAACAATCCACACATCCATTGTATCAAGCACATTTGTACATAGGTTGCCATCATCATTTAAAGCATTTTCTTCCTATTTGAGCCCTTGGTAGCAGCTCCCCATTTCCCTCCCCCCCACCCATCCTCCTGAACACTTGATAATTTATAAGTTTTTTTATTTTCATATTTTACATCATCCACTGTCCCTCTTCATCCACATTTCTGTTGTTAGTCCCCTCATGGGGGTAGTGGGGGGTGTAGTACACAGATCATTGCGATCGGTCCCCTTCCCCCTACTCTCATGGTACAGCTACTCTCACTATTGAGTCTGAGGGGTTTATCTGTTCTGGATTCCCTGTGTCGAGAACTCTTATCTGTCCCAATGCACATGCTCCTGTCCAGCCAGATTTGTAAGTTAGAACTGGGGTTATGATAGTGGGAGGAGGAAGCACTAAAAAAACCAGAGAAATGTTGTGTGTCTCATCAGAGCTGTCCTGCACCCTGACTCATATCTTCCTTGTGACGCACCTGTAAGGCGACGTCCAATTGCCTAATGATGGACTTTGGGTCTCCTTTCCAATCCCCCATGCTTGCATTGGAATGGTTGTTTGTTTTGGTTCTTCTGATACCTGACCCCATGGACACCTCATGATCGCTCAGGCTGGTGTGCTTCGTCTATGTGGGCTTTGTTGCTTCCCTGCTATGTGGCCGCTTGTTTAGCATCAAGCCTTTAAGACCCCCTATGTAGATCTTTTGATAGCTGGGCACCATGAGCTTTCTTCACCATTTTTGCTTTTGCACACATTTTGTCTTCAATGATTGTGTCAGGAAGGTGAGCATCACAGAATGCCAGGCTTTTCGAACAACATGCTCTTGTGTTGATCGAGGACTTGAGTAGAGGCCCAGTGTCTGCTACTTTAATAAGGGCTATTTTCTTGACAGAAGCCAACTGCCATGTTTTCTTCTGGTGGAGAGACTGGTGGAACCACACAACTAACCTCTTGCTTAGTAGCGGAGTGCTTAACCATTGCATCATCAGCATTCTTTCAGTCTGTGTTAGGGGTCATTCATTCTGGGGTCCTGATGAGATTAGTGAAGGTGCTGACCTTGGCAGTAAGTGTGGGCTTGGGGAGTCCTCTGCCTACAGCAATGAGTCAAGACCCTCCTCGGGCCTCGGAGCCCCAGTGTCATCATCAGGAGGCTCTTCCTTGTTCTAGCCTCTTCGAGGATCGGAATGGCGCCTCATGTATCCAGGGTTCCTGGGACCCAGCCTCCAGCTGCCTGAATGAATGAGGGGGTCCATTTTACCTCCAGGGTGGGGCTATGGCTGCCTCTGACTCCCAAGGTGTGTGATTCTGTGAATATCCAGAGGGTCTTCCAAAGGCCTTCACCTTATTCTTATCATTCCACACCATGGATTGTACTAGAAGGACTTAACCCCGAGGGAGTTGAGGTGAGCATGATAGGACTGAACTCCCCTCTGGAGGGAGGGCAGGGAGCATCGTGTGGTGTGTGTGAGGGGTTGAGGGAGTGAGGAGGAGGCAGGGGCTAGACTCGCCCCAGCTGACCCACTTGCATTCCTGGGTAGACTGGCTGCGTGTCCTCCTGGGTCTAGCGAGCGAAGCTCACTGAGATGGAGCGTGGCAAGAAGAGGAGCCAGTGTGGGGAAAGGAAATGGTGAGCCCGATTTCAAACGCTTGAATCTGGGGACAGCAGGGACGCTTGGGGTCCATGTCTGGAAGCGATATCTGTGAGCCTGATGTTCAGACCTAAGGCTGGGGTGGGAATAAGCGCCCACAAGCAGTGGGAGTGGCCAAGATTGGCAACAATTACCCAGGGGCCCTTTACAAATGGAGAGAAGACGCTAAAGGCTGACTTACACAGATAAGGCAGCGGTTGTCAACCTGTGGACCGAGACCCCTTTGGGGGTCGAATGACCTTTTCACAGGGGTCACCCGATTCATAACGGTAGCAAAATTGCAGTGATGAAGTAGCAACGGAAATATTTTTTTTTTTACTGCAATAATCACTTTATTGTGGTGGTCTGGAACAGAACCGGCAGCGAATCCGAGGTCTGCCTGCACACGGGTCGTGCGGAGTCCGAGAGCTGCTCCCAAGAACCCCGGCATGTCCCCACGCCTCACCTCACCCAGATGCGGACAAACCTTTGGCACAGCTTTGTGAGAAGAATAAGAACCAAATGCTTTTAATGGTTGGGACAACCGAGGGAAAATGACTTATCTACACACACACACTTAAAAAAAAAAAAAGCCTCTCCTCTCTCACTACAGGCCCCCAAAAGCCAGCCTCTCCAGGCTGAGATGCTGCTGCACACCATGCATCACACTGCCTGAGCCACCACGCTGTCTCCAGCGCAGAGCGAGTGCGTCGTGCTCAGATGGGATTTACTGTTCTTCAATCGAGCCTACTCAGCAACGTTGTTAGCCGCAGGGGCTGGGCCAGGCTCTAGAGGCACAGTGTGGTGGATGACTTGGTGGTCCCAGCCCACTGTGGTCAGGCGGGAGTGATTGAGCAGGGACCAAATAGCATCTCTCACAAAGTCTTGGTGGACTCGGCTTCTAAACACCTCGGAGAGGCTTGCGTCCAGCACGGCCAGTGAGCAGTCTTCACTGATGGAGGCCAGGAAGGGAACACCGTGTGGGGAGAACACCAGCCCAGTGACAGACTGGGAGTGCACCGCTGAGCTGAGGGCACAACTTGTGCTCTTGGTGTTCACAAGGGAGACCGTCCCGTCCTCATCACCAAAGACAAAGACATCACTTTGCTGAGGATGCCAGGCTCGCGACGTAGGCAGGTAGCCGGAGGCATTGCAGCCCATCTGTGATGCTGGCTTGGGACAGCGAGTATCCCAGAGTAAAATTCTATTTTCTTCACTGCAGGACAGAAACACGGAGTCCTTGTGAGGAGAGGCAGAGACACAGGTGACCGGCCCAGAGTGAGCTCGGTAGGAGTTCAGTACTGTCTGCTGAGCAAGGTCCCGAACCTCGATGCAGAAGTCTTTGCTACCGCTGGCAGCTTGTGTGCCAGAGCTCAGAACACTGACTGTAGCCACGATGTCGTCGTGCTCGTACTTGCAGAACTTGCTGACAATGAGTGTTTCGTTGTCATCCAGCTCCCACAATTCAACAGCACCCGAATCAGAAGCCAGGAGGATACCTTTGTCTGCCACCCACGTGAGGTCGGCCACTCCGGCCTCCGTCTGGACTCCGGCGGAGCAGAAGCCTTCGTTGGGGGCGGAACAGGGGTCCTTGAAAAGCCAGAGGGAGCCAGCCCAGCAGTGGCCACTCAGGCTGGAAGCTCCGAGCAGGAGGGCCTCATTGGCCCGATAGCGCTCAGCTTCCAACTGCCGCTACATACAAGCGGGCGCATTCAGGGGGGAGGTTCCATTCTCGGGCCGCCGGCGACACCATGGGCAGCGAAGCCTCGTTCCTCATCGGCACGGCCCAGACTCCAAGCTCCGGGGCGCCCACCAGGGACCCGGCGCCGCGGCGATTCCACGTGGGCCCCGGAAATAATTTTATGGTTGGGGGTCACCACCCCATGAGAAACTGCATGAAAGTGTCGCAGCATGAGGAAGGTGGAGAACCCTAACCCAAGGAGTGGGCTGAGAAGAGGTGCTAACAAGGAGGTGAACAGCTGCCAACCAAGTCGGATGCCGTGGCAATATTAAAAGCAGCTGTTCAGAAGTGTCACCTGCTCCCCAAGAGTTGGTGGGAATTCTACCCTGAGTGGTTCTCGGGATGCGCAGTCCCGTGGGGGGTAAATGTGATCGAGGCACGGAGGCCAGGCTTGTCGATGTGCTGTCAGGATGGAGGCAGGAGAACAAGTCAGCATGGGGCTGAGCTTGCCTGGCTTTGTGTGCACCGGTTTGCTGGCAAACTGGAGAAGCGCGCTTGGTTGCCAGCTGAGAGGAGGAAGCCCTTTGAAAGGGATGTCATAGGAGGAGGGAGGGCCTGCAGAGATCCAGGGACCAATGCACCTTGAGCAAAAGGAGCTTGGTACCTAAAAGTCTGATATTGAAGCATCATGCAAACCATCATGGCCCCCTTCAAATACTCTTAGTGGTTCTGCTCAATAGAGGCTACTTCAGAGTCTAGGAGGAGGGGCTTGACTCATTGCTGTAGGCAGAGGATTCCCCAAGCCTGCACTTACTGCTGAGGTCAGCACCCTCACTCATCTCATCAGGACCTCAGAATGAATGACCCCTAAAACGGACTGAAAGAATGCTGGTGGTGCAATGGTTAAGCACTCCGCTGCTAACCAAGAGGTTAGTCGTGTGGTCCCACCGGCCTCTCCGCCAGAAGAAAACATGGCAGTTGGCTTCTGTCAAGAAAAGAGCCCTTATTAAAGTACCAGACAGACACTGGGCCTCTACTCAAGTCCTCGCTCAACACAAGAGCACTTTGGATTTGGAAGGCATGGACTAGAGAGGTTCAGTAGCAGGCCCAAAGGCATAGTGCAAGGATCCACATTTTGGGATGACTCACTCTCAGGTCCTTCCCTCTCTGCCATCATGGGCAAGGGAGTGGCTCAGTGTCAGCCCCATGCTGACTAGTCCTCCTCCCTCCAACCAGGCCTGCCTCTGTAGGAAACCCAGACAGAAAACTGTGACTCTGGAATCTGACTGTGCTAGTTATAGAATCATCAGTCCATTTGAGCATTAAGAGTGAAGGGGTGGAGTCTACTTTGTCAATTGGGTCATAGCCAATGAGACTTCCGCTAAGGATTCTGGGAATTCCGGTCCTTCCTCCTCCGAATGCCACTGTGCCAACATGGCAGCACCAATGTCTAATTAAATTGAAATAAGTCCGAGCAGCAGCCTGGTTCATTCTTCATGGTCCGTCCCAATTTATTTCCCAGTCTCAGCCTCAAGCCTCTGGTCACTCTCTCACTCATCTTCCTAGTCCCACGATACTCAACGGAGTTGAGCGGTGTTGAGTGGAGCTTGTCCTCTGCCCCGGTCCTGGTGCCACCCACTTGACTTTCTCCTACAATGCAATTCACGTACCGTCCGAGAGGGAAGTGTTGGTGTGACCCGTTTCACAGAGGAGGACAGGACAACCACGTTTCCACGGCCTCCACCTGAGTGTCGAAGCAGCCAGGTGCCACGCAGGTCCTCTCCTGGTCGTGCTGCTGGGACTCCTTGTGGATCCTGAGCATCTTGTTCTCTCCATCTTGCACCTTCCCACCATCGTTGCCTTTATCTTTCACCTGCCCGACTCCTCCTGGGCCTCCCTTCCTAGTGCCTTCCAAATTCTGGACCCCAACGAATCTTTCCATCAGCTCCCACCAGCTGGGAGAGGACTCTGGTCTCTCCTGTGACACTGTCTTTCAGGCCGAATCTTGGCTGACGCTGGGGTCTGGGATGGGCTGACTGTATACCTGTGGTGGTATGGGAAGGCTCAGGGAGGGGGGCAGTCTGGTGGTGCTGTGGGCTACCAGGTGGGCTGCTAACTGCAAGGTTAGTGGTTCGAAAGTACCAGGTGCTCTTGGGGAGAGAGATGAGGCTTTCTGTTCCTGTGACGACAGGCCCGGGAACCCCCAGGAACAGTTCTACTCTGTCCGCTAGGGTCACAGGGAGTCAGAATCAACTCGATGGCACTGAATTTTATTATGATCGAGCCCCACCTCTCAGGTCACACATGCTCCCTCCCTCCTCTGGGCTGGAGAGTGAGTGAGTGCCTTGTTCACGGGCCAACCTGGCAGGGCTTCTCTCCCTAAAGACGTAGCCCAACACATAGTAAGTTGTCAGCTGAATCCTTGACGTCCAGTAGTCAAAACATGAATCGTACCCAGAGTTCCTGGATTCTCTTTATCTAGGGAAACACGGAGCGGCCTATTTTACCCACCTAGCCTCCTTGAATCTTCACAACACTGATGTGACTGGCGGGTGCCATCGAATGGGTTCTGACACAGAGTACAAGGGGATGACACACTGCCCGGTCCTATGCATCCTCTCCATGGTGCCTGTTTCAGCACCTGGTGCTGATCCAACTCACTGAGGTGCTCTCTCTTTTTCACTGGTCTACTTTTTAAAAAATAATTTTATTGGAGGCTCATACACCTCATCAAAATCCATCCGTCCATCCACCCATTTGTGTCCAACACATTAGTACATTTGCCGCCCTCATCATTCTCAAAATATTTGCTTTTGACTTGAGGCCCTGGTCACTGGTCTCCTCTACCTCATGTGATCTCCTTTTCCTGGAACAGGTTCCTCCTGATCACACGTCCCGAGTTTGTGTATCGTGAAGCCTCGCCATCCTCCATGCTAAAGACCCTTCTGGTCGCAGTGCTCCCAGGACAGATTTGTTTGTCCTTCTGGCTGTCGCCATGCATTCCAAATCCAAAAGGCGTTTGCCAGCACCATCATCCAAAGGCATCCGTCCTTCTTCAGCCTTCCTTATTCAGCGTCCAGCTTTCACAAGGACAAGAGCCCGTTGGAAAAACCATGGCTTGGGTCAGTTACCCGTTGGTCTTCAAAGGGACATGTCTTCGCTCTCTAATTCTGTAGAGAGGTCTGGTGCAGTAGGTTTGCCCGGTGCCATAAAGCATCATTTGATTTCTTGACTCTGAGGTAGGTACCATTGTTCATCTTTTATTCATTCACTCATTCATTCATTCAGTTATTTATTTATTGGCACCACTGCCCTGGAGGGAATAGGAACCCCCGCCTTGCTCCTGGAGAGCTGCTACTGGATTTGAACTGTCAACCCTGTGGGCTGCAGTCCTGCACACAACCACTACGCCACCGGGGCTCAGCCCAATTGTTCATCTTGTTTTGCTGATATGGAAACTGATGCTTTCATGAATCTTAAGTAACTTACGATTACTAGTTTTCTAAAGGTGACATTACAAAGCATCACGAAGGGGCAGCTTAGAGAAACCGGCCTGTTTCTCTCGCAGCGGGGAGGCTTACTCATTCACTTCCTTGCTGCTGTCACGCCAATGTGTCCCCAATGCGACCCTTTAGGGCAGAGGAGTACTGTGCCACTGGGCTTCCACGATCCTAACTCTTTTTTTCATATGATTTTTTTTGGGGGGGAGGGGGGCATCACTGCTCTCCGGTGGTGGGAGTAGGAGGCCCAGCCCCACTGCTGGAATTGAACCTCCGTCCCAGTGGGCCGCAGTCCCGCGCACAACCACTACGCCACCGGGGCTCAGCCCCGATCCTAACTCTTTATGGGGAACAGAAAGCCTCAACTTTCTCCCCAAAGGTGGAGAGTAGTTTCGAGCCACTGACTTTGGGGTTAAGCAGCTTAAGTCTTAATCCTCGGCATGACCTGCGTGCCTGTGGTATGGAGGCTAGAAGTTGGAAAAGAAAGGTGCTGCCTCCGCCCCTCTGAAGGCTGTGGTAGAGGAGTCTTCCTTGCTGGTGGCCCAGGTACTCCCTGGCTGGTGACAGCAATTCCGGTTCCCGTTGTGCCTGGGTGAATCTCCCGCTCCCTTCTCTCATAACCCACTGTTACAGAGTCCATGTTGATGCACAATGACCCAATCAGACAAGCTCTTATTGGAAGCCCTCTGGGTTTCCCAGACTGTCGCTGTATAGGAGTAGAAGGCCCCACCTTTCTCAGGCAAGCAGCTGGTGGTTTTGAACTACTGACCTTTCGGTTAGCAGCACAGCCAGTAGCCATGATGCCACCGGGCCTCCATTTCTCTCACGGAGACAACAATAAGGCCCACCCTAACCCACTAGGGAGCTGTGGTGGTTTCGCGAGTTATGCACTGGGCTCCTAGCCTCAAGGTCAGCTGTTTGAAACCACCACTCCTTTAAAGACTGACAATGTGTCAGTCCTGGTAGGCTAGAGGAACAAATATCATAGACTCGCATAGAGATATAAGGAAAAGGTTTATATACAAGAGGAACAGGACATTGAGAAAACATCCCAGCCCAGTCCCGTTCAAAGTCATAAGTCTGATATTAACCCATACACCCGAAAGCAGTCTATAAAGTCTCCTTCCGACTCACAAAGTCACAGGCAAGTGGATGCAGAATCCTGGCGCTGGCAGGGGTCTCCCCATGGCTCCTCGCTTCCAGGGATCAGGGTTCATCAACAGCATCCCATGGTGGCAGAAGCAACTCAGCACTGGCAGAGGCCTCCATGTGGCCGCCCCAGCTTCAGAGGTCTGGATCCATCAGAGCAAAGCCATGTGGTCTCTCCGCCGGCTCCTCCAGCTTCTCGGACGCTACCATCTTGTCTTGTCTGTGATTCATCGTCTCTCAGACTAACTCCCAACAACTGGGGAGATAGCTTCTCATCTTCACGAGAGAAATATCGCGAGATTTCCCAGAAGTCTCAGGAGAAAGCCATGCCCACATAGAGGCCTCATTGGCTACTCAATGGCTATCTCCAGATGAACAGGTTAGACTCCACCCCTACATTTCCATCATAAAATTAACATAAGCACATGATTGCCACAGACAGTCTCAGAAACTCAAAGGGGGAAATTCTACTCTTGTTTTATTGGGTCAGAATTGACTCCATAACGATGACTTGGGTTTTGATATTTGATCCAATATGACTTCATCTTAACTTGGTGATAACTGCAAAAACTCCAAATTCCAAATAAAGCCACTATCATAGACAACTACCTGAGATTAAGTCCTCAACATATACTTTGGGGTGGTTGGGGGGACAGGGGTAGCACCTAATTCAACTTACAATCTTTGCCTAAGATCATACAACTCAAAAGTAGTGAAGTTGAGACTCTATGATCTGTACCTCAAAACCTCAACTCTCTTTGGAGAATGTATGAATGAATGCTGATATTCATTGTACCATGATTTTCTTTGCTACATTTTAGAAATTTGGATAAAAGATAAAGTATCTGCCCCTGGGAACGATCTACAATATACAATGTGGATGAAATGGATGTCTAGAATTTTTTTTCAATTTGGGGAGATTGTGGCTTCATCTGAATGATCCATCATACATGTGTCAACCTGTACTTCCCAGCGTCCCCCAAAGAAGCCCACCCTTTGCCAATAAAAATGGTCACGAGCTTGATCTTACAAAGTTCACTTGTTGGGCTGAGCCATGGTGGCGTAGTGGTTGTGTGCAGGACTGCGGCCCTCTGGGATGGAGGTTCGATTTCAGTTCTATGGAGCAAAGGCTGGGCCTCCTACTCCCACCACCTGAGGGCAGTGGTGCCCCCCCCCCAAAAAAAAAAACAAAAAACAAAAAAAAAGTTCACTTGTTTTGGTCTTTGTTTTTTTAGGCTTTTTTTTTGGGGGGGGGGGCATCACTGCTCTCTGGTGTTGGGAGTAGGAGGCCCAGCCCCACTGCTGGATTTGAACCTCCGTCCCAGTGGGCCACAGTCCTGCGCACAACCACTACGCCACCGGGGCTCAGCCCAAGTTCACTTGTTGACTCTTCATTTATGCAACACACACTGGAGATCATGTACTGATTTCAATCAAACACAGAGACTGAATTTAATCACGAGATGCAACACATCTTTGAGCTACTGCCTTCTTGCAAAAGCCCCTCAGAATTGCCTTGTTGTTAGCAGTCGCTCAGTTGGCTCTGGACCCACGGCACTCTGCTGTTGAACAGAATGAAACACTGCCCAGCCCTGCCCCGTCCTCAGGATTATTGGCATGTGTGAGTCCATTGTTGTAGCTATTTGTCAATCCACCTCATTGAGGGCTGCCCTCATTGGCACTGATTAAGCATGACAGTTTACTTACTAAAAGTAAGCGAGTCCAAGTTTCATCATCTTGCCTTCAAAGGAACATTCTGGTTGTATTGCTTCCAGCATTGATTGGGTCCTCCTTTTGGAAGTCCGTGAATAGTTTTTCTATTTTTTGCCAGCCCCACAATCACACACGTCAATTCTTCTGCCTTCCCTCTGCTCTGGTCTAATGCGCATGTGTTTGAGGTTGTGTTGAAAAAAATCTTGGCTAGTCTCTGACACACCATAGTCACTGAGTCCGGGAGGACTAGAGAAACAAATTCATAAACACACACAGGTCTATAAGGGAGAGGTTTATATAAAAGAGGAATGGAACATTGAGAAAGCATCCCAACCCAGTCCAGGCCAAACCCACAAGTCTGATATTAGCCCCTATGTCTGACACCAGTCTATAACGTCTTCTTCAGGTTCACGAGGCACATGCAATGACGCCAGGACAATCACCGGCCAATGGGTGCAGAGTCTTGTGTGTCCAGTGTTAGTAGAAGCATCTCAGCACTGGCAGGGGTCTTCTCTCAGCTGTAAGCCTCTCACACCCACGGAGGTTAATATTGAGAGATTTCGCAGAATCCTCAGGAGAAAGTCATGCCCACACAGAGGTCTCATTGGTTATCTTCAGAGTGACAGGCTAGACTCCACCCCTACACTCCCAGTCATGAAATTGACAGGAGTACATGCCTGCCACAGTCACCAAAGTGACTTCTTTTGCTTTTTAAGATTAAAAGAGGGGGCTGAGCCCCGGTGGCATAGTGGTTGTGCACGGGACTGCGGCCCACTAGGATGGAGGTTCAAATCCAGCTCCACAGGGGCAAAGGCTGGGCCTTCTACTCCCACCACCTGGGTAGTGATGCCCTAAAAAAAAAAAAGAAGGAGGAGGCTTTTCATGCACTCTTCATAGACTCAGGTTGATCCAACTCTCCTACTGGTTCTGATCTTGGTGGGCACGCCCCTTTCTTTCCAGGGCCCTTCGCTGTGCTTCCGGAAAGATGAGGCTGTGTGCTTCCAGAAAGGTTTCAAGTCTCAGACACTCCAAGGGCACCCGTGACTGTCTTACAGAGTTGAGAGTTGCCTCCACGTTGCTGGGTTGGTTTTGTTTGTTCAGGGCCATGGAAGGGGCCGTGGGTGTGCCATGGGGTTAAGCGATGGGCTGATAATGGAAGAGTGGGCGCTTCGAACCCATCCAGGAAGAATGACGAGACCGCCTGTTCCTGGAAAGACTGCAGCCTTAGGGACCGCGGAAGACCTTCTGCTTTGTCTCACGGTGTTGATGCAAGGTGAAGGCAACTGGATGGCAGTGAGTCTGGCTCTAGTTCAGGCAGGTGCGTGGGAAAAGCAGCTAGCACGCATGTCCTGCTCGCTGCTCTGGAGCGAGAAGAAATGTGCCAGCCCAGCCAGGGCCCACGGGAAAGGGCTGCAGGCCAGCGCAGATAAACAAGCCGGCCACAGAGAGAGACAAATGACAGCAGTGGCTGATGGGACTCAGCTGTGCAGGTTCCCATGACTTCATTAACCTCTGAAGCATTGTTCTTCCCCCGTCACCAGGGCATTTTGATAACGTTTCCATCCACACTCTGAGTGCACAGCTGGGCTTTTATATCTGCCTCTGGCCAGCAGACACACACACACACACACACACACACACACACACACACACACACACCCCAGAGCCCACCTCTTAGCCAGGCCAGCCTGTAGCCAAGGTTCTGTAGAGGAGGCTGAAAGAGCCCACTCTCACTGGCCTCGCACAGTCACAGACCACTTTCTGAGAGGCCCCATGGGAATTCTAGAATTCTCTAGCCGGGAAGCAGCCTGACAATCACCTTGCTCAGAGAACCCTACAGCGTAAGCACTCTCTCCCTGGGTTCCTGGCTCTCCCCTCCTGACAGGATGACCGTCTAGCTCGGTGTGTGTGTGTGTGTGTGTATGTGTGTGAGAAAACCTGGCCTTCCCCACTGGACAGGAAACTCCATGCAGCTGCCTGTATGTCTCCTTGGCCAGGGCCACTTCGAAGGGGACACCCACCATGTGTGCTCAATAAATCCCAGTGGAGGGAAAGATTCTTTTTACATGGTACAAAGCAAACACACACGTCTGTTCTTCAACAGGCAACGAGCTCAAGCACTAGGCGATGCCTTGTGTCTGCTGACCTGTGCAATGGGCACAGGAGGATCTGCCCTAACTTCTTTTCTGACAAAGTTGGTTGGAAATTCAGCAAACACGCCCTGTTAAAGAGCTTTTCAAAACATAGCGCGCCCTTCACAGCGATCGCGTCTTGTTATTACTCACAGGGATGGTTCGAGTCTCTTCTGGACACCTGTCTTCACTGGGTAGGAAACTAAGAGTCGCACTTACTAAAGTGACCAGACGTCCC
>PVJH01028330.1:0-27458 GCA_004026705.1 Nesogale talazaci
TGGGCACAGCCAGAGAAGGGGGGTAATGGGGAGCTGATATCAAGGCATAGAAGAAGGAACAAAATGTTTAGAAAATTATTGTGGTAGCAAATATACAATGCTACCTGATATGACTGAACTAGCAATTGGTATGATGCCTGGATTATATTTTAATAAATGATTTTTTAAACAGAAAGAAGAAAGTATAAAGGCATATTGCGAATCCAGACGATTTGCAGACTCAATATTTTAAGCTTAATAAAAATTTTGTCTTTAGATAGTGAGGCCTTGCTAAGAGGGATGACATGTTTATTCAATCATTTGTTCCTTCTGTGTAGAAAAATAGAAGTGTAAGATAATTGTGATTGTTAAAGTTATGTGAAAACTTGATCATGATTCCCAATTTTATATAATTATCCTCCATTTGGTTACCTGTTGTACGGAGAGTTTGCTGAGGACTCTTGAACTTCGTTGGGGGCATGACCTACATCCAGTGTGCATGGATTTTCTAGTAAAACTCACTTTCTAAGCATCTTGCATCTGGCTTCCCATCCTCTGACCTTTAGTTCTTGGGATTTGAGCTAACAGCCTGCCTCACAACCTGCCAAATTTGCCTCACAACCTGCCATCATTTTCTGCAATCACATGAGTCAAGAAAAGCCCTTAGCCTGAGGACTGACCCATGGATTTGGGGCTTGCCCGTCTCAACAAGTGCGATCCATTTCCTTGAAATCAATCTTGGTGTGTGTTTATCTCAATGTTTTGTTTGTTTGTTTGTTTTCAGCAAGCCAAACTAAGAAAAAAAATCAGAGGAGGGACTTAAAGTAAAAGTGATATTTGTCAGTGAATTAGAACCAACCATGAATAAATATTGGCACTGAATAAGTGTCTCTTCAATCATTGAACTGATTAAATGGCAATGAAAATAATAAATACTAACTCCATATTTAGATTCATATAACCTTGTGATAAGGCTGCTGTTTTCATACTACCCCCCCACTTTTTCATGACATGTCTTAATACTGCAGGCATAGCTTTGCCTTAGTGAATGAGCATTACAGAAAGCTTTGTTCTCATTCCAACTCTAATTGTTTGCATAGTGTCGAATCAGTTATCTTTTTAATTTGTACAAGTCAAAAGAATGTGTATTTTAGTTTTGAAAGCTGTCCTATACATACTGACTTCTTTCCCCTCAACAATGTTTCAAAATCTATAGCATTGGTTAGATTAATGGTGCTATCCATAGGATTATTATAAATCTCATGGGGATGATTGTATTGTCCCCTGATAAAATGACAATGATGCCTCTAAAGTGGACCAGGGACATGATATATGAATGCAGTTTGAGATCACACTTAACCACAACCCTAGCCAAAGAAAAATTAGTTCTCATATCCTGGGACTACTCATTACTTGCCCTCATCAAAATATCACTGAAGATATCAAAACAAAGTGTGGTGAAGAAATTATATGGTGCCTGGCTGTTAGAAAAAATAATATCTGAGGTCTCAAAGCAAGCAGCCATCTAAGTGAGATGTCAGCTAAGCCCCACGTGGAAGAAGCATACCAGCAAGTGTGATCCAAGGATTGTAATGAACCAATCCAAGACCAGAATAGGGAATGGTATTAGAGCTTAAGTTCTGTGCACCCAGTTTTCAGAAGACTACAAATGAAAGTAAAAGCCTACAATCCATTTTGAGAATCCCCACAAGGAATAATCCTGTGGAAAACTCTCTCTAAACATTGACTAAGGTTGTGAGTAACAGTTTATTGGAAAGTAAATAAAAACAGGTGTAGTTAGGCTAAAATTTGACACCGTATCATGTTATTCCTCTTGACCTGTTTCATTTTTTCTTGCTTTTCTTATTTTTTGCTTTATTTTCAGTTCAGGTATTCCCTTGTTTGATTTTATTGTTGATGCTGTTTTTCTTTAAATGATTTTCTTCATATGAAATCCATAACAGATAAGTTTAGAGGCAGCAACTATTTTAATAGTTTGTTAGGCAACAGAATGGGAGGAGGGGCTAGGAAGTCAGTAAAAATATAAACAGGAATTATGCTGTGGTTATGCATTGTGCTGCAATCCCCATGGTCACAGTTTGAAACCACCAGCCATTCTACAGGAAAAAAGCCTGGGTTTTCTATTCCTGTGAACAACTTTGGAAACCCACCGAGGTCACTATGAGTCAGCATTGGCTGCATGAAGAAATAGTCTAAAATGGATTGTGGTAATGATTGCACACCTCTTTAAGTATGTTTAGACCACTGAATGACATGATATGTGAATTATCCGTCAACACAACTGTTAAAATGGAAAAAAGAAGTCTTTCAAAAAATTGTTAGAGGGAAAAGATTCATGCGGTCTTATTAGCTACAATTCATACAACAGTTTTTGTTACATTAAAAATCAGATGATGTGAAAAAATTAAATTATAAGTCCTCTTTAAAATGTCAGTTATGAATAAGAGCCAGTACTTGTATTTTTAAATGAGGATTTTTCCACTTAAGATTAATTTATTGGAGGGCTGATTCCCGGTGGCGTAAGTGGTTGAGTGCGAGACTGTGGCCCTTTGGACTTGGCGGTTCAGATCCAAAGGCAGCTCTCAGGAACAGCACTGGGTAGCTCCCATGACCACCAGAGGGCTGGGATGCTCTCCCCCCCCCAAAAAAAAAAAGATTAATTTACTGGAGCTAACCCCCAGTGGTGTAGTGACTGTGCATGGGACTGCGGCCCACTGGGATGGAGGTTCAATTCCAGCAGTGGCTCCACGGGAGCAAAGGCTGGGCCTTGTACTCCCACCACCAGAGAGCAGTGATGCCCAAAGCACAAAACAAAAACAAAGAGATTAATTTATTTTTCCCTTCTGAGTACAATTTGAATTTTTTTCATTAAAGTCAATGATTTCTCAAAGTTATATAGTAAGATGACTTTGGAATATATTTCACGTAAATTATATTGTTGGCCAGGAGGGAAAATATGACTAAATGTGTTAATATCACAGGGCATAAATTACATTAATCAAATTAAATTTCACTATAGCTCAAATAAGTATCCCACTTAGTAAAATCTATTTTTTTTAAATCTAGATTTTAATTGACAACATGTTTTTGTTAGTCTGGGTTGACAAGAGACCCAAATTCATAGACGCTCATATGTGTATAAGAAAGAGCTTTATATAAAAGAGTAATCCCAGCCCTGTCCCCATCAAGTCCATAAATGTGATATTAGCCCATATATGCAATACCAATCTATGAATTCCTCTTCAGATACATGCAACATATGTAATGACGCTGAATGCAGGAAGATCACAGGCTAGTGGGTGGACAGTCTTATAGATCAAATGACCAAAACAGCACTGGAATGGATCTGCATGTAGCTTCTCAAGCTCCAGAGCTCTGGCTCCATCAGTGTGTTTCCATGTGATTTGTCAACAGGGAAGTCTCAAAAGGAGAGTGTGTGCCTAGCCTCCAGTGAGCTATATATCTCCTTTGTGCCTCCAAATGAGGTCATCAAGCTGTGATCGGATGGGGTGGCTAGACTCCACTGCTTTGCAAGTTCATGGGAGATCATGTAATTGCCACAACATTTAAAGTAACAATTACTTTAGAATTTAGTATGTGCGGCAGTCATGTGCTTACGCCAATTTTATGATTGAAATGTAGGGGTGGAGTCTAGCTTGTTAATATGGAGATAGTCAATGAGGCCTCTATGTGGGCATGGCTTTCTCCTGATACATCAGGGAAATCTTGCGATATTTCCCTTGGGAAGATGAGAAGCTGTCTTCCCCAAGTTGTTGGGAGTTCATCTCAGAGACAATGAATCACTGACAAGACAAGGTGGCAGCATCTGAGAAGCCAGAGGAGAAGCCAAATGGCTTTTCCCTAATGGAGCCAGACCACTGAAGCTGAAGAGGCCACGTGGGGACCCCTGCCAGTGATGAGTTGCTTCTGCCACCATTGGATGCTGCTTATGGACCCTGAGCCCTGGAGCGAGGAGCCATGAGTGGACCCCTGCCAGCACCGGGACTCTGCACCCACTGGTCTGTGACTTCGTGAGTTGGAAGGAGATGTTATAGACTAGTATCAGGCACATGGACTAATATAAGACATGACTTTGCACTGGACTGGATTGGGATGCTTTCTTGATGTCTTATTTCTCATATATATATAAACCACACCCTTATATCCATATGCATGTCTATGAAATTTGTTCCTCTAGTCTACCTGGACTAACACAGTATGGTTGTTAGTTAAATACTATTTCACTGAGAAGTGGGAATAAGTACAGAGATTCAGAATTCGAATGAAGGAGGAGAATCATTGACAGAAAAAGAGAACATATGGGACAAAGCTCACCATATCTATCAAAAATTCACTCTGCTTTAGATCAATGAAATGTTATCCTCGGTAGTTTTTTATGTCTCTAGGGTTTCCCCTCGCCACATTTTTCTCTAAATGTTACTAAAGTTATAACTCTGGTCAATGCACATTTTGCTGTCTCAAATGTTATATTTATTTCCATGTATATTTGACCTATTGATTCAATTCATAGTTTTTGAGATCCAAAATACATGCTATATACCCCTTTGGGCCCATAAAAAACCAGAATATTTTAATTAGTGTTTAAATGAACATCTTTTAAGTATGAAGGAAGCAATTAAAATTAAATTAAAAGTTTACTACATGAAGAACTTTTTACTTCATACCCAAATCACAAATGTCTGATACAAACTCGCTAATCATTCGGCACACAGGAAGCCAGGGCAATCTGCAAGAGCTTCCAACAGTCTTCCATTATATGTGCACCCCATCTTCCAAGGTATTTGAATTTCACTGTTTTTATGTCTTGGTAAAACCTTTCAACTTGCTCTTTGCTTTAGTCATCAAGGATCTCTAGAAAGCATCCTCAGTGACTGTGCAGATATCAGACCTCAGTACTCATGTTACAGCCTGATCTCTTGATATAAAAGAGCACACCATCTACCGTCTGTGTGTAGCTGCCTGCCTTTCAGTTGCCAAGGATGCTTTTCAAAATAAAAACAAATGAAGACCAGGCAGATGACTCTATTTCATTCATTGATGTTATGAAATGTGTTTCAATTAAAGTTGTCTGCTCTGTGGGCCATCCAAAATTCCTGCCTTCATTTTTTTTTCCATGGTGAATCCAGGTAATGTATGCAGTATGTATTCAATGCATGAACCTTCTTTATTTCAAAACCTCTACAATTTGTTTAATCAGGCCTCGCTTTCTTTGAAATGCAGTCGTGGCAGTTTGATTCTGTCCCACAATACACTCCCTTGTAGGCCAATCTTTTCTTGCCCAGTGTTCATGTTTGGATCTATGATCCCAAAGACCTTAAAAGCAAGGACACTTTGTGCAGTCACTTTGGTGACCAAGAAAAAATTTAACCATCTACACAAACCACCATTGATGTTCATGGTAACTTATCTTTTCCAAGATAAAAGAGATATAAATGTACTCTCATCCTGACAGAGTGACCATTTGGAATCGAGTCATATTTTTGCCATCATTCACAAGAATGCACTTCAAATTGAATTTTGCCCTGTCCATGAAAATGGTGCCACCCATTTGGATTATATTCTGAAGAGCCAGATTTCTTCAGGTTTCTGATATCATTGCAGGACACTAAGAGGTTGTCTTCAGCAAAGAATGATAGTAAAACTTTTTCTCTCCTTTGATAATATGTAACTGTTGTTCAAGGTTGAAGCACATTCTTTTCCTTTAATCTGGTAACAAACAATTCAGGACACACTTTGGAAATATTAAACCCTTGATAAGATAATTCAATCCATTCTGGTCATTCTGTTCACTATATGCAGTTTTTGGAAATCACTGTCATTGCAGCCTTTTTCTTTACCTTGTGTGGCATCAGCCTCTGGAAACCCTGGTAGTTCATGCAAGGGAGGAGTGGGCACTGGATTTTCTGAACACTGTGCCTTATAGGAAATGAAGTAGATGAATTGTTGTGTAATAAGAGAGCTTGTTATGACATTTTGATTATGCCCCATTGATCTTTTAAAAATCAGCCTAAATTTTATAAATTCAACAGTATCTAAGAAACTACAGGTCAGGTGGTCTAACAAATGCAATTTTCTGAATCACTACCCCAAATAACTCCAGGGACAGGCATGAAAAACAAGACACCAGGAAAAAAAACCTGGAAGGGGTGTTTTTTTTTGTTTCTGTAAGGTAAATATGAGAATCTTACTCTCCTGTCTAAAACACTTTAGTGGTGATCTATTCATTTCAAAAACAAGCCCCAGGTTCTATTGTGGTCTACTAAATTGATCGTGTACTTGATTTCCTCCTACGCCTATTTCTCACAGCTTTTCTGCTCATGACCACAATTAAGCTATTTCACCTTCAAATTCTAGTTATGCTGAACTAATGATAATGTCTCAAAGTCATTATGGTCTCTCTAGCTCTGGGACTTGTACATATGCTAAGCTTCTAAAAATCGTTCCAGATCTCTCCAGGCATAATTTGCAAACTACTTTATATGACCTCGACTAATCAGACTTAAAAATTCCTGATGATTTTTTAAGGCTCAGTTCAAAAGCTAACTATCTGTCAAGCCTTTCTTTAAAGCGTTTCTTTCCTTCCCTAGGCAAAACTAGGCTCCCCCGTTCCTTTGCCCTCTTTGCACCTGGGACTGTCCTCAATTTTGACAACGACTCCATAGCTTTTTAGTTATTTGACTGTTTTTTTTTAGTCTTTATTGCATACACATGGTGCAAAAAATGTTCCAGATAGATTAATGAATCAACCAATTATCCCATAGCAATTCACTCGCTGCCAACAAGGCAATTTTGACACTGAAGGACAGGGCAGGACTGCACCTGTGGGTTTCAGAGACTGGCACTCTATACAGGAGTAGAAAACCTCATCTTTGTCCTAAGGAACATCTGGTGTTCTTCAACTGTGGACCCGTGGCTAGCAGCCCCATGAGTAACCATTAGGCCATCACAGCCACTGCAATTTTAAATAGTGATATTCAAACCATTGATAATAATGTAAAGAGACATATATTATCTCTCATAGGAATTTCAATGGCTTCTCAGAGTAGCAGAGGAACAATAAAAAAAAGTATTACATTTAGTGGCCATAATTTGCAAAAGTGATCTGTCCTTCACAGTACAAGAGATTTATGCAAATAAATGTTTATGCCGACAGCAAGAATATTGAGGGTATCTCTCATTAAATTAATCTACAATAAAATTATGTCAATTAGTTGTGAGAAGAAATTCATGTACAAAGTGATTGCACACCTGTACATTCTAAAACAGCTCATAATTGATCCTCAAATGTGTTATGTAAATATAGATAATTAGTACCAATGTAAATTTTAATTATAAGATTACCAGGGATATTGCAAATAGAAGAGTTCCATTTCTAACACTGGAGGACAATAATCTTACTTTCAAACAATAATCATCCTGAGGAAACTTGATCTGAATAGCATAAAAATAACATCTATTTGAACACATGATAATATACTCTTATGGGAGGACAATTTCTAAGAGAAAGGGACTCTGGAGAAGTGAGACTTATCTAGCATCACATTGTCCCTCAATAGCATGTATCCATTCAATCGCAGTGTGACCCCAAGACAGAGAAGCTAACGTGCTTGTTTACACTATCTCACCAAAACTCCAGCCCAAATTCCTGACAGTCATTCAAACTTACAGCAGCAGTCCTGTTGGACAGAGTAGCACTGCCTCCTATGGGTTTCAGGATGCTCCTTGAGAGCAAAAGCTGATAAGGACTCATATTGAACTCCTTAAGCTTTTATTTGGCATCCTGAGCACTTATACACTGGGGTACAGGTCAACTTGGGTAGATCAGCTCTCAGAAAGTTTAAAGTAAAACTTCATATCAGTAAATTCCTGATAAAACAACCTTCCCTTAGTCTCCACATTTGCAGGAACAAAAGTGAATTGTCCCTGGAGTTTCATCATATCCAGAACCTCAAGTAATCTCTACAGATTTTATGGGCAAAATTTAGCATTAAATAAAAATAGGAAAGCCTGCACAAAGTCAAAGATTGACAGAAACCCAGGAGAAGGAGAAAATACAAATAAACTGGTATAAAATTTAGATATTAGAAATTTTAGAGAACTTAAAAGTATATAATAATTAAAATGATAATTAATGAGTTCAATAATATATTAAGAATCAAAACAGAAAAATATGAGTTGAAATATGGGGAAAGACTCAGGAGGAACCATCTAAATGGAAGTCCTCAGATGTGAAATGACAAACAAAAGTTCTAGAAACAAGAGACATAATTAAATGTCTGATGTACCTTATCACTGGCATTCCAGAAGAAGAGCTATCAGAAAATGGGGCAACAGCAACACTTGAAAATACGATGGCTGAGAATTTTTCAAAACTGATGTGTCATACTGAACTATAGATTTTGGGACTGTGCCCAACTCCACAGTAAACCTGCTGACACAGGGGTTTGATTGAAAGTTCATCTGTGAGAGGTCAGAGGCTTGAATTCTTCAGCTGTCCCATGGTAGGATGACGTCGCAGTCTGCTTCCCTGCAGATTAGAGCCTTGGAACCACAAAGAATATAAATGCGTTAAACAAGACACCGAGGCGCCTTTTAGTAAAAGCTGTTGAAATGAAGGATTAAAAAGAAAAAAAAAGCTCATCAAAGCAGCTAGAAGGAGTGTGGGAATAGCAACTACTACTGGCACTTGAACTAGTGGTGGCGTAGCTACAGCCTCACGGCAACGTGCAAGGTACTAGAATGTGGCAAACTGATCTAAGTGGTGGACTAAATTTCTATATTATTTTTTAAATGTCAATTCCTGACTGTTGAACCAATTAGCTATTGTACAATCATGAGAATGTTATGTGTACAATGATGTGAAAATGCTAAATTAAAAGTCAAATATTGTCCAGTTCAATCTAAAAAAATTTGTTAGCTGTCATAAAAATGAATGATGCTAGGGGACAAAAGGGAGATGGTATCAAGAAGTCCACGAATATTAATAATGTTTGGAAACTGATTGTGGTAGCAATTTATACAATTCTGATCCACGTGATTGAACTGTGGAATGACACATATATTAACTCCTAATTGATAATTTTTATAAAGAAAGTTCTAAAAGATCACATTTGTGCTTAATACAAAAATCCTGAGCTGACAACCTTCCTTTCACTGAATTCAAAGTAATAGCACCCTCAATTCTAGAGAATATGTAAGATAAAATATTATGCCCACTCAATTTCCTAATCTTTCTACTGGTCCTTATCTATTTATCTATCTACCCATCATTATGAGATGGAAGGTAAGGAACAGTGAAGAATGAAAAAGATCAAAAGATCAGTCTATGACCCTATATCACACCACCACTATTCACTAACAAAGATGATCTAATCAAATCTTTGACTCTAACAAATCCAATCATTTTTCATCCTAAAGTAACAGCTTGTGCTTCCTAGGATGGCCTAAGTTGATGACTTAACTTGCCTATGGGAAATGCTTATCTTTTGGCAAACTGCTAATCTCTGAAAGTAAAGGCTACTTCCAATGAGCTGTCTCCTTGTTCTGCACATGTAGACGCAAAGTTAGCATCCTTTGTCCTCATGATGTTCCCTCCAAAAGACACATAGGAGTCTTCTCTGACAACCTCTAATTTGATATAATGAATTGAGTATAGCCTTAAAGGACATGTGATAAGGTTGGAGACGTAAGTGAAGACCAAATCATTTAGGGTCTTGTTGTCCAGGGTAAGTAATATGTGTGTGTTCATGTGTATTCTAAGTTATAATGAAAGGCAGTCCAAGAAGGCAAAGATAAACATTATAATTAAATGTGCCAAACTTGGAGTTAGAAAGCTAGAAATGAATAATCTCTTTTCATCTAAATCTGAAAACAATGGAAAAACAATAAAGCCTCAGATTGCAATATTGAAGAATTCTGTGATGGAAAATATCAAATGAATCAGGAAGCATCAAAAGAAGGTGGAAAGAATGCAATATCATAATGCCAACTCCTAAAGCTTTTGGAACCCTGGCTTGCTTTGATAATAAAGCTATGTAGTCCCCAACAAAAAAAATACAGTCTCACTGTACCAAAATTTGACATTCAACCATTTGGTGGTATTTAAGTAAGAATTCCAAGCTGCATGAAGGATTAGCAAAAAGAAAAGTTTCAGAAATTGACAGAATACCAATTGAAATATTTGAGTAAGCTTATGCAACGCTGGAAACATTGACCGCTCTGACTAACCAATTGGAAGATGGCCATACTTGTGTCTATTACAAAGGAAGGTGAGTCAAAAGAATGTGGAATTCATTGAAATATCTCATTAGTATAACATATAGACAAAGTGTTTCTGAAGATAATTCAACAACAGGGGGAGCAGAGCATCAATAGGGAGTGCCAGAAATTCAAAACAAATTAAGATGAAGATGTTGGTGAGGAATATAATAGTTGATATCACAATGATGTTGCCTGAAAGCAGAGAATACAAGAAAGGGGGTTATTTGTGTCTTATTTACTATTCAACAGAATTTCACTGTGTGAGTCATAACGAACTCTCTATAATATTGCAAATGATGGGAATTCTAAAACACTTCATTGTGCCCATGATGAAAGTGGACAAAGTCCAAGAGATAGTCAAGGTCTATGGCATGGTTTAAAATCAGGAAAGGCTCCCATTAAAATGATTTTTAATTTTAAAAAAATCAGGAAAGGAGTATACCAAGGTTGTATTTTCCACCACGTTTGTTGACTTGTAAGTTGAGCAAACAATCGGAGAAGTTGTGCTATATGAAGAATGTGGCATAAGGTTTGGAGGAAGACATAAACAAACTGCAATATTCAGATGATACAAATTATTTTGCTTAAAGCAGTGGTTCTCAACCTATGGTTCATGACCCCTTTCGGGATAGAATGAACTTTTTCAGAGGTGTTGACTTATTAATAACAGTAGCAAAATGACAGTTATGAATTGGCAATGAAAATAATTTTATGGTTGAGGTCACTACAACATGAAGAACAGTAATAAATTGTCACAGCATTAGTAAGGTTGAGAACCACTAGCTTAAAGAGAACATGAAGCACTTGCTGATGAAAATCAGACTGCAGCCTTTAGAATGGGTTACAATTCAGTAATAAAATAACTCAAACCCTCCAACTGGACTAATAGACAATGCCACGATAAACAGAAAAATCAGCAAAGTTATCAAGTAAGCAGAAGGCAAAAAATCAAGTGACATATTACAATTGGAAAATCTGTTGAAGAGCAAAGATTTCACACTATGTATTAGGATGCACCTGTTCCTCGCTGTGGAATATTCAGCCACCACAATGTATGTGAAAGCTGAACAATGGGTGAAGACCAGAAAAGAATCAATGTATTTGAATTATGGTAGCTGCAAAAATATTGAAAATAGCATGTTCTGTCAGGAGAAAAACCCAAATCTATCTTAGTTGAAGTAAAACCAGAATTCCATAGATATGAGGATGGTGAGACTTCATCTTCCATTACGCTGAGACATGTTATTCAGAGAGATCAGTTTCTAGAATAGAACATCATGGTTGGTAAAGGATAGAGTACATGTAAATGAGGAAGAGACTCAACAAGAATGATCAGCACAGCAGGTGCCACTGTGAGATTAAATATAGTCATTCTGAGGAGATGCCCCTTACTGGGCAGTGTTTCACAGCATTGTTCCTAGGGTGGTTATAATATTGAACTCACTAGATGTCACTGTGTTAGTCTGGGTAGACTAGAGAAAAAATTCATGGGCACTCAAATGCATATAAGGTAAAGGTTTATATACAAGAGCAACTGTACATAAAGAGAACATCCCATCTCAGTCCAGTTCAAGGTCATGTGTCAGATATTAGCCCATATTTCCACTACTAATTCATAAATCCTTTTCAGACTCTCAAAGCACATGCAGCAACACCAGGAAAATCATAGGCCAGGGGATGCAGAGTCTTGTGTATCCCATGGTGATAGAAGCTTCTCAGTGCTTACCGGGGACTCTCTGTGGTTTCTGGAGCATCTCAACTCTGGCAAGTGTCTCTGCCTGGCTTTTCCGGCTCCAGAGATCTGGTTCCATGGTGTCCTGTCAGTAGAGCATCATCAAGGAGGTCTGAGTCTCTCATCTCCAATGGGGAAATACCATGAGATTCCCAGTGGTCTCACTGGCTATCTCCAGATTGACAAGATAGACTCCACCCCCACACTTCCAATCCTTAAATTGACACAAGAGTAAATGACTGCCACAGCACTTACAGGTACATTTGAAGTCTGTGAAATGCGTTAAGAAAGCATTTGAAATATTTTGAATAATTTTTGGAAATTTATTTTGAGAATTTCTAATATATACGTCTCACTTAATAAACAGGTTATGTATTTGTACTACAAAAATTATTATGAAAGATGGGCTAAGTTTTCCATTGCCATGCTATTCTATAATGTTGTTACAGAAGACAAAAAATTAAAACCTCAAACAAACAAAATAGGCCTTCAGTCTGGTCGCAGCTTGTAAATAATATTAATTGAAGTCATAAGAAGGAAAACAAGGAGATGGATTGAGAAGCCACTGAAGTAGATCAAGCTAGAGATTAGTGTAGGTCATACTCAAAAGGGAAAATGAAACAGGTGGGTAATTTATTTAAAATTGTTTGAATTATACTCTTTAAAGTGACTGGAGCTCCATTTAAGGGAAGGAGCTGTTATGGTTTTCATGTCAATATATTCTATCTTTGTGCTTCCTTTTTAAATAATGGGCTTGGTTTCTTTTCTTCTCCTACTTTGATGTGCATTTAATTTGACAAGGACTACATTCAAAGAATTTTCTCATTTTCAAGCACATTTGGGCAGTATAATCCTGATTTTTAAAATAATGGTCACTTTCTGGGGCTCACATCTTTCTAATTATTAAAAAAATACATGCTTCTATTGCATACAATCAATCACTTTTTGTACCACAGAGAAAAGGTAAATCATCTAATGCTACATTGTAACTGAATTTATTAGTATCCTGCTTTGGCAACATTTATTTTCAAATTCTCATATACACTTGTTTTCTCTGTGTCCATCAGATAAGGAGTTTGGCAGATCCAGCAATGTCATTTGTCAATACATAGCACTGACTTTATGGTCACTCTACTGACCATGTCATTGAAACTCTTTCACAGAGACAACAAAACATTGTATTAAAAGGGAATGTTTTTCTACCAACTGACTTCCTGATACTTGGAAGATAAGTATTCCTGTAAAGGGGCAAAGGACTAAACCGTAGTTTCCAATTAGCTTCCATTTGTATGATCAAAGTGATTTGGACACGACAGTTTATTCCTAAAACTGTTTATGAATCCGGTTTTCTCCTCTGGGGATATGGTAGCATAATAGCCTCATTATCATTAAAAGTTTAACAATGCAATTTATTCTGGTAAATAAAATGTGAATGTCACTTCTAGGCAAACATGTTAAGAGCACTACATGATTTTTCAATTTTCACCAGGTTCCATTTCCAGTACTTTAACTGGATGATGAGCTCTCTTCCCAAGATGGAGTGTTCACCAACCTGGGTTTCTGAATTCTAAGCAGAACCAGCGGCACACCACAATCTTCTTTGGGTTTATAGAATAGATGAGAATTTTTTTAATTATGTGAGATGTTGTCAAGTTGGTTCCAACTCGTAGAGACCTTATCCACACCAGAATGAAAGTCCTGCATCACCTTCATAATCAGTATGCTGGAGCCCATTCCTGCAGCCCCTGTGGAAATATCTTTGAAGTTCCTTCTGGCAGACCTACTTTAACCAAGCATGATGTCTTTATTCCAGGCACTAGTAACAGCTGATAACATGTCCAAAGTATGTGAGACAAAGTCTCATCATCCTTGCTTCGAAGGAGCATTTTGGCTGTACTTCTTCCATGAGTGATTCTTTTTGTTATTCTGGAAGTCCATAGTACTTGACAATATCCTTCACCAGTACCATAAATCAAATACATCAATTATTTTTCTGTTCATCTTTCATATATATATATGTTGTAATTTAAAATACTTTGTTGCTCAACACCATAAAGAGGTCTTCTGCAGTATATTTGCTCTGTGGAATACATTTTTTGATGTCTTGATTGCTGCTTTCATGTGCGTTGATTGTGGGTCCAAGCAAAATGAATTATTTGACCACTTCCATCTTTTTTATTTATTTTGATGTTATTTATTGTCCCCACTATGGGAATTAGAATTATCTTTCACTGAGTTATCTATTATTGAAGTCTGCATTTCAGTAGGTGCTACAAGTACTTATTTTTAAAAGAGCAAGGAGAAACTTTTAAGTCATTGATGTTTGGGGGGATTATTAGAGTAGGAGCCTAGACACTCCCAATAAAAACAAGAGTTTGGATCAATCTCTCACTCCCAGCAGGAATTTTCTCTAGAACAACTGGGTCATTAGACATTTGACACTATAATGAGATATCACCATCTTTTAAAGTCGTGTTCTTTATTTATAAATATTTAAATTTTTGAAATGTGCTCTGAATTTGAATCAAAATTCATAACTAACTTTGACTCAAGCTAATTTGCCTACTGGGAATGACTTAAAATTGTCCATTTTTTTCAGTGATAGTCTGCAATCTAAAATTTATAGACTGCCTCAAGAAGTGTACTGCTAAAACTATTTTCTGAAAGAGCCTAAGTTCCAAAAAACAGAACACATCGAATGCAAATTAAAGAGTGCTCTTGAGCAGAAAATTAAATTGGTTCCATGACATGGATTTTAAGGAAGGCCATATAATGTAAACATGTCTGCAAGCGACTGATAACCCTGAGCCATCAATGGTACCCTACTTTGGTGACAAACAGTGATGAACAGTAGAGTAATGTGCATGAGCATATCACAATTTAAATACTTTGATGCTTTTATCTTAACAAAGCCAGGCAATATTTTCAGGCAACTAATGACATTTTAGTCCAGAAATATCAACATAATATACATTTTAAAAACCCATTTCCCTTGAGCTTTTATATGAAGAATGCCTACTCAACATAATCTTAAATTCAAAATTAAGCTTTTATACTTAAAGTCCTTATTAGTCCATTTACAAAGAGTTGAGAGGAATAGGCAACAACTTATCTATCTCAGTTTTCAAATGCAGTAGAAAAATCATTTTCTTAATTGATAAATATGTTTCCAAAAAGTAACTCACATTTTCCTGGGTTATAGTATTATTTACAATATATTATTTTTAGCTCCTAAAATCAATACAAATTAGATCAATATATAGCCAAATTAATAAGCAAAGTAAATCATTATGTTCTACACAGTAGAAAAAAGTGAAAAAACCCCACACAAAGAGCAGAGAATGCCGCAAAACAATTATTTAAAAATGTGATTAAATTCCCTAGACTCAAATAGCAAATTTAATCAACAAAATATCAATTTTACCTATGTTATTAACAGATATATGTTTTTATACATATCAATTATCATTTGAAATTTTATGTACACTTCATAGCAGTGTGAAGTTATATACATTTATTTGTTCATATATCTTGTACAACTATTAATTGTATTTTTTGTTTTTATTGAAAATAAACTCAGCATAGATCATCATTACATATTTCATCTTCTTCACTTTTAGCAAAGAAAGCACACACAAATTCAACCATATCTACCAGTATACTCCTGTGACAATGGTTACATTCTTTGAGTTCAAAAAGGACTCAGCCTTCTTTTCTGAGTTGTTTTTGCTCATTTGAAGTAAACTCACTGTTCCCTAGGTTTGTTATCATATCTTTCAAGTTTCTTTTGTAACTTTGATTTGTAACTAATATTCATTAGTCTTGAAAAGGCACCGTGCTCAAGGCAAATGTGCCGTACAAATTAAACTAAATGCCTAGTTTTAAAAAGATTTCAGGGGTTGGTTTGGTTGGTTTAAATTGATTTTCAATAGTGATTACTTTATTAACCTGGTAATTAATGTAAAAGCAGAACAATTAATGGCAAATTAGCAATTAGAGCACAACATGGACAGAGAAACTAAATATTTTAGAGAGAAATGTTTTTGTCATTCTTGCAAGAAAAGAAAATTCAATTTGCTGAATAGAGAAAGAAATTGAGAATGTGCAGGAGATACTGTTCAGTCAATAGTTACTTATTTAAAATGTACGTACAGCAGCATGAAACACTGTTAGTCCATTTCCTTGAGCAACGTCCTCTTTTTGGCTGACTCTCTAATCAGAGTGAGGTTCAAAGATCTCCTGATAATCTGCCCAAGGAACAAATTCATATTGTCTCAGCATCTTTCTCTCTAAGAAGCATTTGACTGTACTTCTTCTAAGACACATTGTCCTTGCAATTCATGCTATATTTAACATTCTTCACCCACACTACCATTCAAATGCATCAATTCTTTGGTCTTACTTATTCTCTGCCCAGAATTTGCAAACATAGGCAAAACATACGTATTGAAAATACCATAACTTTGTCAGGCCATCTGTGTTGTGAAAGTGAAAAGTTTGGTTTGCCACCATGAAAAGAGTTTTTTGGTAGCAGAATTACCTGATAAAATATGTTGCTTGCTTTCTTGATTGCTGCTTTCATAGTCATTGACCGTGGATCTAAGTAAAATGACATCTATGACAGTTTCAAACTCTTTTCGATATTCCATATTCCCTATTAGCTCATTGTAACAACCTCTGTTTTCTTTATTTTGGGGTCTAATCCACACTGAGGGCTATAGTTTTGATGATTGTATGGAAATATTTCAAGTCCCCTTCACTTTCAGCAAGTAAAGTTGTATTATATGCATATTGTCAGTTATTGAGTCATCCTCAAATCTTGAATGACATAATGAAATCATCTATGTTTTCACAACCTTTAATAGCAGTGAATATTACAGATCCTTATAGGAACCTTCCGGTATTAAGATATTTTGTGACTGCTACTACTTTTAGGACACACTGTTCTCAAGTGGTGGCTACAGTGGCGTAATGAGAATTTCTTGTGGACAACTTTATATGGTTTCAACTTCTATTCCAATCATACATATGGTGAAGAGTTTTGTGGAGGCTTCCCATAAATGGTTTGCATGTCTCTCACTCAGGGCCCCAAACATGCCCCTCATACTGCAGCATAGATCACCCTGCACATGTGCTTCCAGAAATGCAGGGAATTTTTTGTCCCATGGGGAAAACTTTCATCAATAAATGCTGAGAGGCAATGGATAAGGGCTTCTTCACGTTTTCCTTCTAGTAAAAAATATACGTCTCCCATAACTCCTTAGAAGTTCATGGGAAGCTAAGGATGAACTTACTGAGTGTGTTTTCTTTTGCTTTAGGTTTCACTATCCATGGGCCATCACTTCTCAAATCTTGGATCAAATTCCAAATAAATTATTTTTATGAACGTTCTTATTCTCAAACCAATTTAGAAGTAACCAAGGATAAGACAATGTGGATAATTTTACATAATGAAATTTAATTTAAAAAATGGGCAAATAAACATATTTGAAAAATATCTACCTTCCAGTGTGTCAAAACATAATAGAATACTATTGCATTATAATAAAATAATTTTATGGAATAAATTAGTTACAAGCTAAACAATGCACAACATGGGATTAACAAAAGCAAAATTCTAACTTCTAAGCAAAGCAAATTTATTCTAATTGGAAGATGGGCAGAGTTACAGGTTACTCCATGAATCTGAGTGAGATTTATAAAACCTGAGACTTAAACAATTAAAAAATGAAAATAAATGATTGGATCTTAATTTCTCTGGGATTTTAACTGAGGCAGGGGATTTCTTCCAGATTTCATTTTGGGGGTTCTAATATAGCTGTGAAAATTATAATGATATGATATGGTTTGGTATTATTTCAAATTGAGTTACTTAGATGGGATTTTCTCATATAAGATGGATTATAGGAGGTAAAACTTTCTGCTTCAAGAAAAATGAAACATTAGAAATGAATAGGTTTCTGTCCTGCACAATCTCTGAAAAGTTAAGGACAAATAACTGAAATATTCATTGTACTAGTCTAAGAAAACAACAACAACCAAACAATAGG
Organism: Nesogale talazaci; assembly: GCA_004026705.1. NCBI lineage: Eukaryota > Metazoa > Chordata > Mammalia > Afrosoricida > Tenrecidae > Nesogale > Nesogale talazaci. The sequence goes on from PVJH01028330.1 coordinate 18,064, forward strand.
AATAGTGGCAACACTTTTAAAAATTAGATTTTTCCAAAAGTTGTTGCTGTTTGGTGTCATTGAGTTGGTTAGCGACCTTATGCATAACAGAACAAAACACTGCACAGTCCTCACCAATCCTTAGAACTGTGCCTATGCCTGAGCCCATTGATGCGGTCACTGTTTCCATCCATCTTGTTGATCATCTTCCTTCTTTGCATCACCCTTCCACTTTTCCAAACATGATTTGCTTCTCCAGTGACAGGTCTCTCCTGGCAATATGTCCAAAGTATATAAGATGAAGTCTTGCCATCTTACCTCTGAGGAGCACTGTGGCCTGACTTCTAATACAGATTGATTTGTTCTTTTGGAAGGCCATGGTATTTTCAATTTTCTTCTCCATCACCACAATTCAAATGCATTGATTTTTCTATGGTCTTCCTTATTCAATGTCCAACTTTTAAATTCATATGATGCAATGGACAATATCTTGCCTTGCATCAGGGGCAATATAGTCGTCAGGGTAACATTCTTGCTCTTCAAGACTCAAAGAAGTCTTCGTGCTGCAAATTTACTGATTATGGATCCAAGTAAGACATAATCCTGTGTATTCCATTATTTCCTGGCGCTTTGGTATTGGCTAATGTTTCTAGTGGTTGGAGCTTATTCCTTCAGCACTATTGGTTCTTGCTCCTCTGCTACCTCCTGAAATGGTGGGATGTTGCCTAGGTGTTTTTATCTTTTTTGTAAAATGACTCTGTATTCTTTACACCTCATCTTGACGATGATTCCTGCATCGTTCAATAATTTGCTTCTAGAATCTTTCAAAATTGAAACATGAGGCTTGAACTTGTTTTTTGGAATTCTGTCAGTTTAAGATATGATGAAAGTCTTCTTCCCTTTTGGTTTTCTAATTCTAGATTTTTGCACAGTTCATTATAATATTTGGCTTTATCTTCTCAAGCTCCCCTTTGCAGTTTCTTGAGTTCAAACATTCTCTTTGATATTAAAAGAGAATCTTTTATTTTATAATACCATATATATATACTCATATATACTCATATATATATATATACACACTCATGCATAAGCCCAGTGTTTCAGCACATTTTTAATGCAGCTTTCATGATAAAATTAGGTGCTTTGGCTGATATTCAGGTTGGGTTATACTCGAATATATATGGTAATAGTGAAGCACATTAAGTTCATGGAGAGAGTTCAAAGATTAAGCAGCCAAAGGAATTTGATCTTTTTGTGATTGCCTGCAGTGTGAGAATTTAAAAGTTGATTTTTTAAGCATTCAACTCACCATATCAAAAATGAATTATTGGAAAGTAATTGCCAACCTGGAAGAAAGGCCCATTCTTTCCCTTCTTGTGAGTATATATGCAGATTTCAGATGGTTTGTTCTTTCTTCTTTTAGATGGCTTGCTCTTAATGGCATGTGAAATTCTGAACATTCTGCAAAAATGTAGAAAACAAATCAAAAGTCTACATAAGAGCCTAGATTCAGGAGGGGTATAGAAGAGGCGTGTTTCCTCTCTGGTTTGGCTCCTCAGTCATTGTCCACAGGACTTGGAGACACTCTAAGAACAAGCATGCACAGACTCAAGAGCCAGCTTGACTCCAACAATGTAGAAAATGGCTGGGAATCATGGGGCAGAACCCTGTGCTCCTCCATACCACCTGGACAGAGACCCCAGGGAGTACTCAAACCAGGAGACTTCATACTTTCATCCATTTAGCTAATGTGCAAATAGAAGAATGTTTCATTTTCTTCTCATATTCAGTTTGATACTTTATTCCTTTCCTGTGTTTGAATGGCCTTTTGGTTTTTTCGTGAATCATGGTCTTGATATCCTCTTCTGGCATTAGTGTTCAATGTATTAAATTTGTTCTTCAGCTATTCATGAAAATCAGTTGGGAGAGACACAAGTTCATATTTTGCTTCCCATGGTCTAGTTCTAATTCTCTTCAGCATTATCCTGAACTTACATATCAACAATTGAGGGTGTCTTCCACAGTTGGCCTCTAGTCTTGTGTTAGCTACTGATACTGATCTTCTCCAGTGTGTCTTCCCACAGAAGTAGTCAATTTAATTCGTGTGTATTCCATCTGGTGAAGTCCATGTGCGTAGTCACTTTTTGTGTTGCTGAAATAAAGCTTTTGCTATGAGCAAGTGGTTGGTTTTGCAAAACTCTATCATACTACCTCCAGCTTCATTTCTATCACCAAATCCACATTTTCCAACTAATGTTTCTTCCTCTTTGTTTCCAACTTTCACATTCTAATCATCAATAACTATCAATGTATCTTATTGCATGTTTGATCGATTCCTCCCTGAAGTAATTTTTTTCACCATGAGCTTTTGTGGTTGGTGTTGGTGTATAAATTGATCAATAGCTGTATTGAATGGATTTCCTTGAAGACTGGTGGATAAAATCCAATGGCAGATAGCATTATATGTCATGGTGGATTTAGCAAGATCTTTTCTGACAATGAATTCTACACTGTTCTTCTTGATTGTGTTACTTCCGGCAGAGTAAATTATATGACTTTCTGATTGAAAAAGGTCAACACCAGTCAGTTTTTTTCTCACTATTGTCTAAGATATCGATCTTCATGCATTCCATTTCATTTTAACCACTTCCATTTTTCCTAAATGTGTACTTCACACATTCTTTGTACAAATCCTTAAATTATCTTGGCAGTGTATACTTTTACCTTGGTTGTACCTCATTAGCAAATGAAGTTCCCAAAGACTACACTCCCACCGGCTTTTCTTGAATGTCAACTCTCCTCCAACAAACTCTCTTCTTCAGTTACATTTTGAGAGCCCCAGGACCTTAGGGGTCCATGAGCTGAGAGTATCTCAGATGTGCTTCTCCTTCCTTCATTTTGGTGTGCAGCGTTTTCATATGTTTGAAAGATATCCATAAGAAAGCTCAGTAACTTCTTCCCCTGAAGTGGGGAACTGCGTCTTTCTTTGTTCTCTATTCTCAGTCCAGAAGCTCCACTGAAAGCCGTCCACTCTAGGTGGTGCTACTGGCATTTGAAATAACAGTGACATAGGTTTCAGCATCACAGTAGCAACCAAGCCACAAGAGTATAAGAAACTAGCAGCCACGGTTTGGAATCAGTGTAAAATTTCTATATTTTATCCATAACCTCTAGCGATAAACAACTACGTCAGAGGCATGGCATCAAACTCTGTGTATTATCTAACTAGGAAGAATGGGGAAATTTGGGTAGAGGAAAGCTATTAGCCATTCTGACTGCCTCTCAGTCATCTTTAATTTGTACTTTCATTCCATCTCCCTGAAAAAACCTGAGAGGATAAAAAAATGATTGCGTTTTTTAGGTTCAAAGACATGATTAGATTACCTTTATTAGTGAATGGTGGTGGTGTGATATAAGGTCATAGACTGATTTTTTTTATCTTTTTCATCCTTGTTTGTTACTTTCCATCTTTTAACAATGATGACAGATGATAGATAGATAAGGAAATTGAGTTGGTATCCCATTCTCTCCTACAGATTCTCTAGAATTTAGGGTGCTGTTACTTTTAATTCAGTGAAAAGAAGGTTGTCAACTCAGGATTTTTGTATTAGGCATAAACGTGATCTTTTAGAACTTTATAAAAAATAATAACTGGGAGTTAATATATGTCATTTCAAAGTTCAATCATGTGAAGCAGAATTGTACAAATTGCTACCACGGTCAGTTTTCAAACACTATTTATATTCGCAGACTCCTAGATACCATCTCCCTTTTGCCCTCTAGCATCATCCATTTTTATGAAAGATTACAACCTTTTTTAGATTGAGCTGGACACTATTTGACTTTTCATTTAGCATTTTCACATCATTGTACACAAAACTTTATCATGAATGTACAATAGTTATCTGTTCCACAATGTACAACAATCTGTCACAAATTAACATTTTAAAAGAATATCGAAATCTAGTCCACCATATATGTCAGTTTGTCACATTGTAGTGCCTTGCACGTTGCTGTGCTTTTGTAGCTATGTCACCACTCTGTCAAATTCCAGTAGTATCATCCAGGAAGGACAGCTTTTACAGAGTTTCTAAACTAAGACAAACTAGGAAGGTAAAACAGGTTATATGCTTTTGATAACTTTAGGATGGAAACTTCATGAATATCAGCAGAATATTGTCTGAAATACTGCCCCAAATGAATACTTTTAGTTAGCTGTCGTTAGATGCCATCGAGTTAGTTCTGACTTACATAGCTACCCTGTGTACAGCAGAATGAAGCATCACCACATCATGCACTGTACTGACAGTTGTCCTTACATTTGAGCCCCTTGTTGCAACCACTCGGTCAATTCATCTTGTTGAGAGTCTTCCTTTTTCACTTTTCCTTAATTTTACCAATCATGTTGCTACTCTTCAGGGACTGGTCTCTCCTGACAACACGTCCAAAGCACATGAGATCAACTATCCCCATCCTTGCCTCCAAGTCACTTTTGGCTGTACTTTTTCCAAGAAAGATTTATTTGAAAAAAAGCCCATAGTACTTTCATTAACTTTCACCTACACCATCAATTCTTCTTTAGTATTCGTTGTTCAGTGTCCAACTTTCACACACCTATGAGGTGATTGAAAATACTATGGCCTGGGTCAGGTCCTCCTTACCTCTCAATGTAATTTTCTTGCCAAAGTACTATCTCCAGTTTCATTTCTATCACCAAGACCACATTTTCCAAATACTGATCTTTTCTTTTTCAGTATTCCAACCAATGCATCATACTAACCAATACTAACCAATGCATCAATAATAAATGGAATGTTAATCAATACCAATTAGAATACTAATCAATACATCTTGATTATATGTTTGATCAATTTCATACTGAAGAATTTGGTAGAATTCTTCAATTTCTTCATCCTTGCCTTTAGTGTTTGAAGATTATATTGCAGGATTTTTGTTAGTCCATTGTTCTAATAGGTTTATAGATCTTATACTATTCCAGAGTTGTACTTTTTAGAGGGATCTTGAAATGTTCTGATGCTTTATGAAAGTGATGCCATTTCTCTTGAATTTCATTCCAAACATAATAAATAATAGGATATTCAATTAAAAATTATCTGTAACAATTAATTTTAACTCAAGATCTAGGTTACAGAACTTTATTCTGTTTATTTCATCTGAAAAATTCCATTTCCTAGGTTATACATTGTATATTCCATGTTCTGATCATTAGTAAATATGTTCGGCTTTTTCTTTTCAATTTGCCTAGTATCTCAGCAGCATGGGAAGGTCTGTCAGCATCATTAAAGTGGATTCTAATGTGAGGAGATTGCTCTTCCTGAATTGTATTTTGAATTTCTTCCAACCTGAGGAGTCCTGGTGGCATGGTGTAATATACTTGGGGCTACACACCAAAAGAGAAACAGTTCAAAACTGCAGCCATTCTGTGGCAGTGAAGATGAGGCTTTATGCTCTGTGCTATAGTGGCAGAATTACACTGTCCTATCGACTTATTATGAGTTCCCATCAGCTCAAGGGCAGGGAGTTTGGTTTGGGTTGGCATCCAACCTGAGGGCCTCATTTTCTGGCATTCTATAAGACAATCTCTGGTTGCTAATTTTAAGGTTTTAAGTGGCCAATCCCTCTAAAGTAGATCACTTATTCTTTCTTCTTAGTCTGGAAACTCCAAAGAAATCTCTTCACCATGAACAACCTGACTGGTATACAAAATATGTGTGGCAAAGCTTCCAGAATCACAGCAAAGCTCAAACTAATCACAGCATAATAAATTAACCGATAAGTGTGGGCACAATTGGGAAAATTCTCAATTTCTCCTTTGAAATGGATAATCGTCAAAACCTCAATGTATCCTCTATTCTATGTCAAACTTTTAGAACACTGAATATTGATATCTAAAGTGGTGACAGGGCAGACTCTCACATGCTACATGGTTATATACCTACCTCAGAAGACAGAAGAACATACTTATGTACACAAATAGCACAAAATATGTTCTCCACTTATGTGTTTTACACCATTCTCTACTTCCTTCTGTTATACAACTTCTCATGTTGGATTTCACAATGCCAGTAATTCTTGTTATTTTGTAAGCTCCAAGATGGCATGAGCTCTTGCCAACTTATTATTTTTTATTATAGTAACTACCAACTAGGAGCCTTAGTAATGCATTAGTTAAATGTTCAGCTGCTAATTGAATAAAACCACCACCAGCTCTGTAGAAAAAGATGCTCTTGTACATATTCACAGACTTTAGAAACCATATGGGGTGGTTATATTCTTTCCTATAAGGACAATATGCATTGGAGTAAACTGTGGAAAACTGCTTTTCAAATGACTACTACATTTCCTAAAAATATACTATGCAGGATCACTATAAATAATGAATAAAATCTAACCAGAAAAAGTCATTTTCAAATCCACTAGATTCATGAATAGCTCCAAATGATGTGAATAATAACAATGATCATAATGTCCATTAGATTGGCTAAAAAAGACATTTGAATAAACTTCTGTAACTCTACCATTCAGACTATAAGCTGTAGGAGAAATGGAAGTTAATACTCCTCCAAAATGTGTTTTTTGAACCAAAATCCCATTTTCAAATGATTTTCAATTTCCAACCAATTTTATGTAGCATGATACACTCTTGGACATGTTATATCAAAAGAGACTAGTCCCTGGAAGAGGACATTGTGCTTAGTAAAAACAAGGAGCAGATTAAAAGAGGTTGACAGAATGGGTTGACACAGTGGCTACAATGGGCTCGAGCAGAGCATTGTGAGGATGGTGCAGACCCTGCTGGTGTTCCTTTCTGTTGTACATTGGGTCGCTATGAGTCAGAACTGACCCAACAGTATCAAATAACAATATGTTGCCCTTGTTTTTTATTGATTGGTCTGGAATTTATATCATTAAATGTAAAAAGGGTATCAATTTACTTTAAGTCCTATTGCATTTTATAAGGGTAAACCATTACCCCTCATTTACAGGGGCTGAGAGATTCTTAAGACAGGGGAATATTATCAGAAATGGCATTAACATTTCTGATGAGATATTTTTCATCCTGCTTTAATATGACAAATACAGGCCAAATTACATTTCTAGTCCTTTGGCTATTTCAGTAAAGTAATAGAGAAGTCGTACCTTGTTGCGATTGCTTGAAAGGGGCTCTGGTAGTGTAGTGGGTTATGCTTTGATTGATCTGTTAACCACAAGGTCAGTAGCTGGAACTCACCAACTGCTATACTGAAGAAAGATGCGGCTTCCAGGTCCTGGGCAGAAGTGTAACCTCAGTAACCCAATGGGCTATCTCTACTGGCTATCTATCTCTAGGATCATTATGAGTTGTGGTTGAATTTTTCATGGCAGTTGAAGTTTGGTGGAGATAGCTGGAGTATCAGCGCAGAGGGCACCTCTCAATATATTAAATGCTCACATTCACCATAGCGAGCAAATTCCTTCAAATTATTTCTGAGAGTGAAATGATTGCCCTTATTTGACCTGATCTTTATTTGTCAAAGTGGTTAATTGGATGATGCAGTTCATTTGCTCCTTATTTAACCGACAACTGCTATATATACATTTTATGACTTACTCCTTTTGAACAAGATGACATTTCACCGTAAGCAACAGTGAACACAATTTATAGTCTTTAATGACTGAGATGGTATTTTGTGATTTATGTAAGGATCTCATGGATAGCATAGTAAATTTCAAACATTATGCTAATTTATGTTACATATAAGGAATTGATTGAATTGGATAGCTTCTAGAAATGGATAATGTCTAATTTCAGGGGAATCATTTTTTCTTTATCTTATTTTATCAAATACCTGCAATATCTAAATGAAATAGTGTTGTTGTTAATGCACCTACTATTGTATACCCATTGGCTTTAATTTTGAAATTCGCAAAAGTGAGAAAACAACAGAGAGGTTTAAATGAGAGTACTCCTGTACTAAATTCTGATCTGTACTTGTGGTACTTTTACCTTGTGATTTTATCATGCTAACTCCTGTGTTTAAAATGAGAAAGAATGGAATCAAGGGAAATTCATTGATTTTTTTTCCTGGATATCAAAGAAAATAGAAGCCACAAAGAGACAGATTAGGAAAGATGTTGAATTCTTACACCTCCATTTTTCAAGTTCAAATGACTTTGGGAATTTGCATAAGCCAATATTTATATGGACTCAATAATATCCCTCAGCCAATTAATAATTTTCTTTTCCCCTTACCCCCCACAAGAATAGTACATTTTCCACCCTATAAGAATACTGTGTCTGTTTTCTCAGTCTTGTCCCAGTCACTCATTTGACCAACTTATATTGGCCAAAAAGCAGGAGCAGACCAGAGATCAGTGGCCTTGAGTTGAAGCCAATGGTAAAGAAAACGCAGACAAAGGACTGGAGTCTGAAGAACCAGCTGCCATGCACGTGGGCACCATCACAGAAGTAATGACACCCTGCCCAGAAACCTTTCCCTTGGGCTTCATTTTTGAATCCCCGTTGCACGCACACCCACGTGTCAGAACCTCATCCATATAGCTCCAAACTCTGGCATTCTCTGCCTTTGTATATGAACAAACATAATGTCTTTCCCCCTCACTCACTGCCATCAAGTCGATGCCAACTCACAGCAATCCTGTAGGACAAGGTAGATTTGCCTCTGAATTTCTGAGACCCTCAGTGTCCATGATCCTGTGGTTCTGATGGTAGTATTAAACTGCTGGCCTTGCAGAGCTCAGTCCAATGTGTAACCATCATGCCACCTTTGAACCATGTTTTCTCCTTTGTTCAGTGAGATCATGGCCTGCTTTATCTTAGGGCCCCTAAACTGGGCTTCCTGACATGTGACTCTTAATTGGACAAGATGAAAAACCCCATTTGTGGAGCACTCCTGCACCAACAAAATATGACACCTTCAATTATAAAGATAGGTCAGAATTCAGTTAGAGCTGTTATCTCTTGGATAAAGTAGACAACACAAGAGATGTTCAGTGCTTGATGTTGTCATTAGGTCCCATTGAATCGGTTCTGACCCATAATGACCGTATGCACAATAAAATGAAACACTGTCCAGTCCTGCACCAACCTCACAATTGTTCCTAGTCTTGAGCCCAGTGATGCTGCCACCAATTCAATCCATCTCGCTGAGAGCTATCCCCTCAGTCATGGTAACCTCCACCAAACATGCTGTCTTCCACAGACTGTTCTCTCCTGACAGACAACATGTCCAAAATATGTAGGACAAAGTTTTGCCATCCTTGGCTGCAAGTAATATTCTGGCTGCACTTCTTCCAAGAAAGACCTATTTGTCCTTTTAACAGTTCACGGAATTTTCAAGAGTCTTCTCATGCATCACAATTCAAATGCATTGATTTTTTTTTGGTCCAACTTT
>PVJH01028331.1:0-27467 GCA_004026705.1 Nesogale talazaci
CCCGGTCCTGTGCAAGAAAGGCTCCTAGCAACTTTCCGCCGCCTGGAAATGCCCACCGCCGCTCAGAAGTCGACAGTAGAGGTCAGTAAAGCCCGGCCCGCTGCTGCCTGGAAGCCGCAGGACCTGGCTTCCCATTGCAGATCTCAGGTTCATTTGCAAACCAACCTCCTTTAGAAGGAGCCACATAAGATAATTGAGAGAGGGTTCCTCCTCGCGACTAATCGGTTCAGTATTGGTATAATGAGGATGAACAAAACTGGGGCTCCCGTGATTATGCTGTAAACACAAACAACGGAACAGGCTTCAGAAGACATTCTTTTCAAATAAATGGATGCCGCTCCGAAGTGGGCAGGAGCAGGTGATATAGTAGGACAAATAAACACAAAGCATATATATGATATGTATCGCACTTGAATGAGAAGACTGCAATTAAGGAAAGTCATTTAACATGGTAATTGATAATTTTTAAGTAAATATACCTTCGTAACCGAATGCAGATGGCACAGCCACTATACAGCTGACCCCTGGACATGAAGAAGAAATAAACAGGAGGTGCATTACATGCTATTAATTATTTTCCCTGCTACAGTTGTTTGCGCTATAATACAGGTCACGAGGTTCACCTGAAGCGTCTCCTAATATATTAGTAAATAAATTTGAACAGATTTTAATTTGCTAATGGAAAGGTCTGGGCCAGTTGCAAATAAGAGGGAAGCTACTTTGTGTCCCTTATTAGCATGCATCCCGGCTTACTCTTCCCATTCATACAAAATGTTACATTTCCATAAAGTGTAGTGCAATTTGTCAGAGAAAAAAAATCTCAGTAAACTATATTAGAATAAAGATAAATTTGTATCACGTGGTCATCCTTTTAGAGTCTTTATGGTAATTGCATGTCCAGCACCTGCCTCCCAATGCTGCCAAATAATACCGCTCGGCATCTCCATCTCCGCGGTCTGCAGCAAGGACGGGGAATGAAGTCACCCAAAGCTCCGATCTCGACAGTATATAGCTTCCTGCACCCAGGGGGCTTTGTGCTCCGAGGGACAGGGAGCTCTCTCTGCCTGGCACTTTTTACTAAAGAGTAAATACATCGCGGATTTAGGCTGTTCTTGGAACACAAGGCATTAAAATAACAATAACTGCAAGGTAATGCATGTGCTAGCTTGAAGTCAAAGAACTGTTTCAGTTTATAGAGTGTACACAGCTTAATATTATAATGTACTTGTTGTTCACACTTTTCAGGAGATCTTTCCCACCTCCCCCAACCCAGGAATCATTTCTTGCTCTCACTGAAGATAACCACTAGAATGTGTAAGCATTGCAATTCGCAAGAGCTAAAAGTCGATGGTTTGGGACTTTGGAAAGAAACAGTAATTCTTTTTTTTAACTCCCTTTATTTCTGCTCCTTACACACACACACACACACACACACACTCCAACCCCCTCCCCCACCAATGGGGATGGAGACTTGTAAGGTCCCCCACCTTGTTCCCTAGGAAGGCCTGCAGATGCAGAGGGAACCTCTGATTCAGAAAGGTGGGGAAATCCCTACGAAAACGGGGGTCTCCACTAGCGTCAGAATCTACTCTGTGGCAACGTGTTTGAGTTTCAATTTTCAAATAAAAACTTCCCGGGCAAATTCCCTTTCTTTTTTCATTCCATTTGTCCATGACTTTTAGGGCCCCACAGTCCTGGTCAAATCTTCTCAAGTGTAGTCAGGGCATGGAAGGTCAACCCCAATGGCTCATTCCCCCAAGTAGCTTGAAACCCAACTAAACTCGCTGCCATGGAGTTGACTCTGACTCCTGGGGACCATCGGCTGTGTGCACAGTACTCTGCTCTGCTCAGCGGTTGCCATGGCTCTGTTAGAGTTCAGAAGTAGATCGCCAGGGCTTTCTTCCAAGGCAACTCTGAGTGGATTCAAACTCCTTGTGTACTACCTAGGGAGCCCCAACTTAAAGAGTCGACTGGGCAGCGCTGGAACAGAGAAAGGTAACTGACACAGTGGGGCAGAACTGTGGCTTTGGAAGGGAGTAGACCAAACCTCCCAGCCGAGGGTGAGTGCTAATAAAAATCAACACCAACAGAAGTGAATCTGGGCTTGCCACCTTGGATTTCTCCCAGACTCCCATCCGCACGGTTATATTGATGGCTCAAGGCTCCAGGTCGACTAATTCAGCATTTCAATTCATGATTTTAGAAAATGCCTTGATGTGTTTTGTTGGATGAAATATTTGCAATAGCTCAGTGAAGCTGGGCGGGCTCAGGGTAGCAGTGGCCTGCCTGGAGTCACACTGTCCTGCATCGAGTGACTTCAAATTCCAAGTTATTCCACAACCCTCATGCGACATCTCCCTAACCTGACACCAACTGTCACCATTCGCGGTGACTTCAGGTGTGTCAGAGCAGAAGTGCCCAATGGGGTTCTTATTGAAAGTTGAACACCAGACCTTTCTTTCCTGCCCGCCTTTGTGTAGCCCAATGGTTCTCAACCTTCCTAAGGCCGTGACCCTTAAATACAGTTCTTCATGTGTTGATGATCCCCAATCATCAAATTATTTTCGTTGCTACTTCATCACTGTTATTTTGCTACTGTTATGAATCATCATGTAAATATCTGATAGGCATGATGTATTTTCATTGTTGCAAACTGAACATGGTTAAACATAATTAAAGCATAATGATTAATCACAAAACAATATATAATTATATATTGTAAAATATTTATGTGTTTACCGATGGTCTTAGGTGACCCCTGTGAAAGGGTCATTTGACCTCCCAAAAGGGGTCAAGACCCACAGGTTGAGAACACTCTGCAGAGGTTGACTGCACATATGGTACATTTGAGCGAAATCACCCTCAGGAATAACCTCTGTCCCACTCATGCCCCCCTGCCATGGGAGGGACCTGAGAGAGGGCAGAATGGTTTATGGAATACCCTCTCCCCTGTTCAGTTTGATTCTCAGCTGAATTTGAAGACAAATATTGGGTGCTTGGGTGGTCTTAGGCCAAGGACAACCCCCATCTCCACCTCCTCCAAACCTGGCTCTCTTCCTGCCCAGTGGCAAGGACCTCTCTCAGCAGGGGCAGGTGGCAGGTGTGAAGAGGCACCATTGTTCTCCACAGGACTGGGCTTGGGTAGTAGGTTGGGGGCTGGGGCTAGAAACTCTCCAAGGCCCTCACTTCACTTCTCAGCGACCAGGTGCCTATATCATAGCCTAGCACCCCTCTGGAAGTGCTTGATAGAGCACTGAAGGGGACGAAGCTGAATTCGCATCATGGATGACACAGAAGACTCCCCGCATACATGCCGCCGGTCTCCCCACTTCCCCTCCAATAGAAAAGGGGAAGCACAACTTACTGCCTAGAAACTGCCACAGGGATAGGGAACTTCTGAACAAGCTACCTCACCTATATCAATCAACAGAGTTTTAATGGTCTTAATAAGGGAGCAAGCATGATGGACCAAAATTTGAACGGGGAAAAATTGAAAAAGAAAATGACCGTGATTGTGCTATTTAATAATTACAAGACAGACCAATAATGAAATAGGTCCAGGGAACAAAACGCTATTCTACTCAACAGGCATGGGGCCCATTCATCACTGAGTACTCTTCTTTTCACCTGTTATTTCATGTGAAAATAGAGGACCTTATTTTTAATCCTCTCAATCAATACCTCCCTGGAACACCGTCGTCTCCCCATTGAATGAGTACAATCACCTTTAAAAAGAAATAATTGCGGGCAACAAAGGCAGAGGGAACCTCTGTTTGTAGGAGTTCTGGAATCCCCTCTGTGGCAGTCCCTTCTCCATTCTAAAAAGTCACTCACACTATTTTATATTAAAATAACAGGGGGGGAAGTACCTCACAGTCCCTCAATGGCTGTGGGCTCACGGCTCAGTTCCAAAAGCTACTCCCTGTCTGCCTGCCCATCTTATAGTCCTCAGAGGACTAGAACCTTGTCTCTCTAGCCCAAGATAAACTTCTGTTTTCATTCAGGGCAGGCAGGGCTGTGGCAACCAGGCCTAAAGAATGGCAGGAAGAAGTACATATGTTAATCTTCACTAATTTCCAACACTTTTACTCACTTGTGTGATGCAAAAGACGGGAAGAGGGAGAGAGCCCAATTTGAAGCCAGCTTGAAATAAAGGCACATCAAAGGACAGTAGCTCTCAGTACAAGAATGAGGCCGGATTAGTCGAATGCTGACCAGATTGGGGAGTTTAAATAGCAGGCGCTGTCTTTTGTATTTTTATTTTTTTGGAGGTTCATGGTCGGGAACCTCATCAAAACAAGCAGATAAGCTAGCACCTCAGCTTTAAGGCATCATTTGTTTACATAAGCAGCTTTAAAATGTGACATTGCTGCTAACTGGGGTTTTGCCTAGGAATGCTGCCAGCGATTTTGAGTCTTGCTGATATTCCCATGGCACCGAGGAAACATGGAAGTCAAGCTAGGAAAAACAGTACAGTCCACCAGCATGGCTGAGGACTTCACTGTTGTAGAAGGAGACTTGGCCTTGGCAAAGAAATGCCCACAGTAGGACACTCCTCTAGGGAAATAAGCAACCCTTATGTTGTTTTACTTGACTTTGACCCTTGTGACAGTCTTTCTCCCCAAGAGTTCCTGCAGAAAGAGGAGGGGAGGGCAAGAGAGGGAAGGAGAGGGGAGGGGAGATCCAAGCACCAATCTTTCTTTTGGGTATCTAACCATTATGCTATTGGGGCACTTTCTTTACGCTTTCCTTTGATTCTGATTTTCAGTTGATTCTGACTTGATAGTAACTGTGTACAGGGTTTCTGAGATTGTACATCTTGTTTTTGTGGCATCACTGCCCTCTGGTGTGAGAGGCCCAGCCTTACTCCTGGAGAGCTGCTGCTGGATTTGAATCACCAAGCCAATGGACCACAGTCCTGCACTCAACCACTGCGCCACCGGGGCTCAGCCAAGATTGTACTTCTTTATGGGAGCAACTAGCCTCATCTCTCTCCCTCTCTTTAGCCATTAAGGAAATGCGAATTAAAACTGTAGTGAAATACTGCCAAAAGAGTCTCCCAAAAGGGAGTGGGAGAGACACATACATGCATGTTGGAGAGGATCTGGAATGCTCATTCACTGCTGGTGGGAATGTCACAGAGGATAGGCACTGTGGAAAGAAGCCTGGTGGTTCTTCAAAAGACTAAACAATCCCAATCCCAGGCAGATCCCCAAAGAAGTGAAAGGAAGAACGCAGACCAATGGTCACTGCAGTACTTTCCACAATAGGTGAAAGGTGGAAACCACGGAAATCGCCATCAGCAACAAAGGGGACAAACAGAATGCAGCAGTACTCAGGCATAAAGAGATCCAAAGTCCCCATACATTCCACAACACACACACCACATAGGAATCTAGAAAATACAGGAGACCACCACTGTGAGACATCAAGAAGAGATTATCATACTCAAAGAAACATTCTTTGTGGGCTACCAGGGAAAGGAGGGGGAGGAAGAGGAAGTCAGTGGCTTAAGGGTAGACAAGTGTCCACAAGGCAGAGGCAATAAGAGAATACAGTAAGGAGTGCACACAACAAATGACGGATGCAAGGGGAGACTCATAAGGGTTAAAGGCAACAGAGGTAGATACTGTTCACTAGACAACCCTGCAGCACCCGTGATCTCGGAGCACATGCTCCTGGAGGCTGAGCGGGTATGGGAAGGGGAGTAGGAATACCCCCCACAAATCCATAGAGATCTGATGGAGCACATTTATATCTGTGCATTTACTTTGACAGCAAGGATCTCCACGAAGAGGTTGGGAGCATGCAGGGAACAACGTGAGGAAGACACTTCTGAGACCTCAAGGGAATAAGTCCCTGAGACATGGTGGTTCTGTTGCACGCCAACATTTCAGCAGGACCAGATGACGCAGCATGTTTACCCTTCTTCGTGAAATTTTCCAGAGATGTCTGGGAAGTCCGGTTGGTTCCTCCTCTGAGGAGAGTAAAAGCAGAAACAGAAAAACTTTCTGATATTGAGATGTCATCTCAGGGGGACCCCCTCCCCCGCAATTGATAGGGATCTCATGCGCACATTCCCACTTCAAAGGAGTTCAGTCTTCAGGGGATTCTAACTACCCAGCAGCCCCATCGTGGCTGTCATCTTTACAGACATTTCTTCTGTGACACCCCTAAAAAGGTCACACGCACAAAACAAACACACACCACCTTGGAGTCGTTTCCAAGACACAGCAACCCTCCAGCAGGCTTCTGAGGTTGGAAATCTTCACGGGACTAGACGGCCTCAACTCTCTCCCCATGAAATGAAATGGCCCTGAAAATTAGCAATTTCACCTAACAGAGTCACTATGACAGTACTTTAAAAAAAAAAAAAAAAGAACCTCGCTGCCATTTCATCAAATCTGCCCCAACCCTACAAGACAGGAGGGGCCGAATGGCCTCCATGGGTTTCTGAGTCCTCAAGCATTTTGATCAAAGGACCCGGTTATACTATTAAAAATTATTGAGGATCCCAAAAATCTTCTATTGATATGAGTTATAACTGTTCCTAATAATAAATTAAGAATTTTTATTTTTTATCTTTTAACTGATTTTTTTTTGTTTTTTTGGGGGGGCATCACTGCCCTCTGGTGGGGGGAGTAGGAGGCCCAGTCTTTGCTCCTGTGAGCTGGAATTAACCTCCATCCCAGTGGGCTGCAGTCCCACGCACAACCACTATGCCACCGGGGCTCAGCCCTATTTTTTATTTTTATTTTTGACATCACTGCCCTCTGGTGGGAGTGGGAGACCCAGCCTTGCTCCTGGAGAGCTGCTGCTGGATTTGAACCGCCAAGCCAGTGGGTTGCAGTCCCGCACACAACCACTAATCCACTGGGGCTCAGCCAAGAATTTTTAAAATACCCATCTATTCATTTGAAAATAGCAAAAACACATGAAATCTTTACATAAAAAAGATATTTGTGTGAAGAGTGGCAGTTGTTAAAATCTAAAAAGGATTAAAGAATGGCATTGTTTGGGCTGAAGTATCTGAAGAAAATTGACCCTGAAACATGTAGTTGGCAAAAAGGAGAAGTATTTTAATACTCTCTTCATATAATATTGGATATTCTTCTTTGCTACTATACCAAAAGTCAAAATGGAGTAGTTTTAAGATATATATTCATTGAGAATGTGATGGGCCTTTACAGATCAAACCATCATTTTTACATCCTGCAAAAATCAAGCTCCCCAATGGCTTACTTTGTTTCCCTTCCTCTGCCTATCTCCCTGTGGTTGAATATTATCTCCCCTTCCATACAAATTAACACCAGTCCACCTCTACCCTAGGAATAAGGAACTTCTGGCTATTTTCAAGCCCCCAAATCATCAGTACCATCCAACATCGTACCATTCCAGCCATCACATTCCAAATCAATCTTTGGAGGACAGAATAGAACTTCCAGGGTGAGTTTTGCCCTATGCCATCAGGGGCCCATGATCTTCACATTAAGGGTCAGTTAATTGTTTGGACTGGATGACCCAGAAGCCTGTTATAAATATCCAAATGGCCCTTTGTAGAAAAAAGTAACCCTTCCCTTACTCTAGCCAATGAGGGGTGCCCCCCACCAAATATGGAAAATCTCTTTAAAATTGCCTGAAAAAAATACACATTACCCATGGAAGATCAGAAGTTCAAATTACTTGAATTTCTCATCTGAAAGCTCCTGATTCAGGAGAAAATGGCACAACCTAGGGACCTAAACAGAAATAAGCTTCCATACTTTGCTCAACGGGATCAAAAATGCTACTTGAGACAGGGAGGCATCCTGGTAGTGTGGTGCTGCTACCACAAGCTCCGTGTCAGAACTTCTTAGTCTCTCCAATAAGTCTTTCTGCTCCAGCAAAGAGTGACGGCCTCGGAAAGCCACGGAGACAGATCTACCCTGTCCTACAGGCTCGTTATAAGTCAGAGTTGACTCGAGACTCAGAGGAGTGATATGTTTTGAGTTTATCAGACAGTGATGTCACATCGTAAATTTAAATTTCACAATCATCACAAATATATACAAATAAATTCAATCAATAGATATATAAATATGGAATCCAAAAACATTCAAGTAATTCATAAAAAAGCAAGAAAAGAGAAACAAAAGAAACAGAGGGAACAACAGGAAAACAAAGATTAAAATGACCTACATAGGCAGTACTGTAGTTTTAATGATCTTCAATGTAAAAGATCTAGGTCCATAAGTTAAAAGGTAGGACTTTGAAGAGTAAGTAGAGTTCATCTTTTACCCATGCACACTTTTATAAACTTTGGTCAACATTTGGGAAATATTGGCTTATTGAGTTATGCAGATCTAACATTTACATTGATTAATATCACCAGCCCCCACATCAGAAACACCTGTTAAGTGTTGGAAAGTTGCCAAGCCAATGTTACCAGATAAAAGTTTTCCCAAATTACTCTAATTTTTTAAAGCTTTGATTTTTAACCACCAAACTCAGTACTTTTAGTGATGTGCCACCACTCCTCTGTCAGGTTGTCATATGTTGGAGGGTCACCTTTGCTGGATAGCTTTCAGAAGAACTCCTAGACTAAGACAGGCTCTAAGGAAGAACCTGGGAGGGAGGGGAAATATGGGGAGGGAGCTGCTACCGGGGGCCTAGGTGGAAGGAGGATGTTTCAAGAATCATGATGGCAACAAATGTGCAAATGTGGTCTGTATACAATTGACATATGTATTGATCAAGACAGGAATTGTATGAGCCCCCCAAAACTACCATCTGGATTACACCTCGACATAAAGAAAACAAAAGTCCTCACAACTGGACCAATAAACAGCTTTGTGATAATGGAGAAAAGGTTGAAGTTGCCAAGGAGTTCTGTCTTGCTTGGCACCACAACCAGTGCTCAGGGAAGCAGCAGTCAAGAGATCAAGTACTATATAGCCCCACTCAAGGGAAACGGTTGCTAGGGCTGGGGCAGGGGAGGGCAGGAATAAAGGGAAGCTATTAGCAAGGAGAGTAAGAAAAAAATGTCTTGAAAATGATGGCGGCAGCAATCATGCTTGATCTAATTGAACTATGGATTGCTATAATATTTGCCAGAGCTCCCAATAAAATGGAAAAAAATAAGTTAAATGCTCTACTATTTTAGATTTAAAAAAAGAAATCAAATGATTTACTGTATTGGGTAAATCTGCCACACAAAACCTTTCTGGGCTGAGCCCCGGTGGCGTAGTGGTTGTGCACGGGACTACGGCCCACTGGGATGGAGGTTCAATTCCAGCTCCACGGAGTAAAGGCTGGGCCTCCTCCTCCCACCACCTGAGGGCAGTGATGCCCAAAAAACCAAAAAAAGAAAACAAAACCTTTCTCACATGCTGAGAAGCATGAATGTCACTTTACTCAAGCAATGGTATTTTCAATCTCCTTGTATACATTCGAAAACTAGACACTCAGTAAGATAAACCTATGGAGAATAAATACATTTGAATTATGGTGCTGGAGAAGCACATTGAAAGTACCTTTGAATGTTAGAAGAACAGGCAAATCTGTTTTGGAAGAAATTAACGCTTCTTAGACTTGAGGATGAGGAGACTTCCTCTTGTGTACTTCAGCTGTATCATCAGGAGAGAACAGTCCTTGAAAAAGGACCATCACGGTTGGTAGAAGGTCAGCAAAAAGAGAAGTCTATTACACATGATGGATTGACACAGTGGTTACAACACTGGGTTCAAGCCTAACAGTGACTGTGAGGATGGCGCAGGACTGGGATATACCCTATCAGCAGGAACCACCTTAATGGCACCTCACAGCTACAGTTGCTTGTCCTACAGTGACAAAGCTCACTCCACATATTTCAAGAAAATGAGTGTCACTCGTGTATGAATAACTGTAGTTTGTGTTAGTCATTCTTTCAAGTAAAATTGATATTCCAGGAAGAAATGGTGAACGCTGATAATTCTGCTTTTGAACATTGAAGTAGTTTTGCTTGAAACAACTGCTGTGGTTCAGCATGCAGTAGAAGTGCTCTATGTGCAACTTCCCACTTCATAGCACAGATTAAAAAGGTATGTGTAGAGGAGGAAATATTCACCTTTATTGTTTTGTCAATGACATTCATAGTGAAACTGGCGTAGAAACAAATCCAAGGGGGCTTCATAAAGTTAATGGGAAAATGAAATGAAAAGATCATTAACTTTTTTCCACAAAGGAACCCCTCTCCCTGCCTTCCCCTTTGTGCTCCCTAGCCTTGATTGCGGCCATAGCACTGAGATGTTACCACCACCATCAGATCCATGATTTTGCACCCACTGGTCTATGATCTTCCT
Source organism: Nesogale talazaci (assembly GCA_004026705.1). Taxonomy (NCBI): domain Eukaryota; kingdom Metazoa; phylum Chordata; class Mammalia; order Afrosoricida; family Tenrecidae; genus Nesogale; species Nesogale talazaci. The sequence continues at coordinate 10,320 of PVJH01028331.1, forward strand.
GAATTCTGCATCATTGCATGTGGCTGCAGGACACAAATCAAGCATCAGAGCGAGCCTCACATGGAAGAGAATGGAATACTGGAAAGAAGAGCCATAGCTATCCACAGCCTGTGGAGATTTTAGCTTAAATCCCTGGTTGCTATGAGCTGGAACCAATTACTTGATGGCAGACAGAGGAGCAGGAATTGTCTGCTGTTGGCTGCATAACTTGGGCATGGAGGGTTCGATAGTCCATTGATCTTTGGAACATCTTCTATGTTAATGATCATGATAAATGCTTGGGAAATGTATGGCAAATATAAAGATGATTGTGGCAGTTACATAATCTGTCTATTTGGGTGAGGCTAGATTGTCAGTGGGATCATAGCCAATGAAGCCTCTGTGTAGGCATGGCCTTCTCCTGAGGATTCTGGGATCTTCTGGCTTCTTCCCAAGGAGGCAGGACATCCCCTCTGTGAAATGTTCCTTTGATAAGCTATGTGGAGCTATGCTGATGGAACCAGAGCCCTGGAGTTAGATAAGCCACATGGAGACCCCTGCCAGCACTGAGACACTTCCACCTTTACTGGATCCAGAAGATTTTCCACCCACTGGTCTGTGATCCTCCTGCATTTGGTGTCATGGCATGTGCTACATGAGTCTGAAGAGGAATGTATAGACTGGCATTGGATATATGGGGTAATATTGGACTTATGGACTTGATCTGGACTGGGCTGGGATGTTTTCTCATTACACAATTGCACTTTTATATAAAGCTCTCTCTTATAGATATAGAATGTCAACGTGGACTAACACAATGATTAATAGCTGATTTGAAAGTCTTTGAAACTCCTCGCCTATGCTCATATGTGTATGTATATATGTACATATACACACATGTATAAATACAGATGGTTGGGAAGAATATATGACCTACTAATAGATTTTAAGATATGTAGTGCCTTGATTCATGCTAGGAAACCAGAAGTTTTAAGAATATTGCCTTGATACTTTCAGAACAAATATTAACACAGCTTTTCCAATACAAAATAAATCATTCAAAAAAGTGACTCTACCATTTACTAGTTGAGTAGTCTTGGGAACATTATACAAGTATACATTATCTTCCGAGCAGTGGCACTGTGAGAACAGTTTATCTGGGCTATCAAACCCATTGTACGGGTGAGAAAAATGAAGCTCAAAGAGGTGAAGTAATTTGCCAATAAATAGTGGAACTGGGGGGGCTGAGCCCCGGTGGCTTAAGTGGTTGAGTGTGGGATGGCCCGAGGGCTTGGCGGTTCAAATCCAGTGGCAGCTCTTAGGAGCAGCGTCGGGTAGCTCCCATGACCACCAGAGGGCAGTGATGCTCCAAATAAATAAATAGTGGAACTGGAACATGAGTCCAGATTCCCAGAATGCTGCAAGGCCTTCCTGTGAATTCAATGTCCCTAAGAATGCTTAAGACAGCAGGATAGCAGGATGGGGATGAGCCCTGGTGGCGTAGTGGTTGTATGCAGGACTGTGGCGCACAGGATTGACAGTTCAAATCTAGCAGCAGTGCAAGGCTGGGCTTCCTACTCCCACCAGAGCAGTGATCACACACACACACACACACACACACACACACACACAAAAGAGAGCAGGATGACCTCTTGGCAGCTATTAAGTAGTCATGTGAGCACTGAACGAGTAGATGTAAAATATATGATAAATGTTGAAAATGCTTTCCAAAGCATGACATGCTGTGAGCATGCTCGTCAGAGACGCCCACAGAAGAATAACTGTTAATGGGGCAGGATCTGTAGATTGATGTGTGCATGAACTGTGAGACCTGGGAGAGGTGATCAAATTTCAAGTCTCCTGTTCATAATTTATAAAATGGGATAATACTAATATCCCCCTCATGTGCTGTAAGAGGCAAAAATGAGGTGTATGTGGGGGGAAGGGAGGCTACAAAAAGTTTGTGGACAAGTGGAATTCTGAGCTCCTTTGTATGTCTAAAGTGCTGAATACAATACCTTGAACTTAGTCCACACTCGGTAAAGTTTGTTATTGGTCTTAAGTGGCAGTCACGTTGGTTCCTACCTACAGCCACCCTCTGGCTCTGTACCATCCTGATCATTGTTCTGTTTGAGCCCCTTGTTCGGGTCACGGCACCACTCCGCCTAGAACAGTGGTTCTCAACCTCTCGGATGCCATGACCCTTTCATACAGCTCCTTCTGTTGTGGTGACCCCAACCATCAAATTATTTTCGCTGCTACCTCATAACTGTCATTTTGCTACTGTGATGAATCATCATGTAAATTGTGATGTGTTTTCCGATAGTCTTAGACGAATCCTTGCTATTATTTAAAATATTTTCATGTTTGTCATCATACAAGTGGATATTCTTCTGAATCCAATGTGCCAACAGCAACAATTCCGGAGTGGGCTAGGCCCTGGGAAGCTCTAGGGAACCTAAGAACAACATACTTATCATGTGCATCACAGGAAGTACCTAGATTTCACCCAGAGCAGGAGCTTATCTCAAGTAGTGAGGCAATGATACTCAATGGAAGTGTCTCCTAGCTGGTGCCCCAACACGCTCCAATTTATTCCAGTCCAGTCTCTAGTACAGAGTGCGTTCAACCTCCTCTCAAATAGGTCTCAGAACAAACCTCACGAGGGGGGAAGCGACCTTGGTGGCATACAATGAATGAGCCACATCAATCGTGCGAGTCTCAGAGAATCTTGGGGAATCAGGTTGGGGGCCATGGAACACTGGGTCACTGCATCCTGAATCCTCGGCGCTCACTGCCTGCTCCAGAGGTTTGGCCAGTGAGATCCCAAGCAGGACTTCAACTGAGTGAACTAGACTCTACCTCAGATACAAGTGTAATCTGAGGACTTAAGTCAGAAAATGCATGGTGTCTGAGGAAGCAAAAGATAACGAGCTGTACCAACAGCAGCAAACTGTTGGTAGGTGGACACTGAAGGTCCTGCTTCCTCAACACCCTACATGTATCATCTTGCAAATGGGTGGCAGACATACTGTTTCATTTTGTTTATGCTTGTTCATAGTAGAGTGTATCTCAGAGGTACTATGTCATTGGGGGTCTCCCTATGGAAGTTGTGTTATTTGGGTTTTTTCTGTTTTTTTAGTAAATAAAATCCAGGATTGATGAGTCTATAGAGACAACAAAGAGAGCAGGGGCTACAGGGGGAGTTCAGTGGGGTGGGGAGGTAAACATGAGAAAATATCAAGATCAGGAAGGAAAAGTAGCTTGGAAAACTGATTATGGAAGCAATCATACAATTCTGGTTGATGAGATTGAAGTGTGTATTAAGCTCCAACTAATAACAAATCAAAGAGGGGGAATCACATAGATCCAGAAATGGGTTTTGGACTTGCACTAAATCCTAGCTTCACCTTAAGAACAATTAGTTCTTACATCGCGACCCTACTCAACACTCACCTCCAAAAAGAAAACGCAGAAGGCATAGCCAAATGTGGCAAAGAATGTATGTGGTGCGGGGCTAGAAGATAAAATAGCATCTAGGGTCTTCAAAGCTTGTTTCCAAACAAGCAGCATCTAAGTGAGATGTCAACTAAGTCCACATGGAAGAAGCACGCCATCATCAGTCACTGAAGGATGGTGAACCATATAAACCGCAGTTGAAAGAGGAACTAGTTTCAGAGCCTAAATTGTGAGAATCCAGTGAAGGCGGTGGCTGACAATGGGAGTACAAGAGTCCGTGGTGGGAAATACACTTCCTGATCACGCTATCTACAGGAGGAAGGTGGATACTAAACAGAAAGTTTTGGAGAAATGGGTATAGAAGATCAAACACGTAAATCTGACTTGAACAATTAAAACTTTGTCAATAGATCTCCCCACGATGCATGCTGGACCTGATCTGGTTTCCAAAATTTGGAAATGCAAATTCTGTTTGCATTTTGGGTTTGTATTGTTCTGTTTGGTGTTTACCTGTCCATTTTAGAAGGCATCTCAGTGGTGTCAGGTCATTGGAGGGCACCCTCTTGAAGTTGTTTTTTTCTGTTATTCAGGATATGAATCCCAGGATTGATGATCCTATACAAATAGGAAGTACAATGAGGATTTTGGGGGGAGGGGGATTCAGTGGTGAAGCAGGGGTGAAGGGGAGATGATGTCAAGGTGTGCAGGAAGAAAAAGATTGTTTGGGAACTGTGGTAACAATTGCACAATTCTGCCTGACGTGTTTGGACTATGGAATGATATGATAGGATGTATTAAAAAAAAAGAAGAAAAAGAATCTCAAGTTCCTCAATTTAAAAAAAACAACCCTCAGTTTCCTCAATTAATTAAACATAGAGTTATCCTATGGCCTAGAAATTTTACTCCGGGGTACATCCTCCACAGAACTGAAAGCAGGTCTTTAAATAAAAATATGTTCCTGAATGTTCATAGTGGTCCTCTTCAAAATAGTAAAAAAGTGGATCCAATCAAAATGTCCATCAACTGATAAATGGATGAATAAATACGGTATGTCCATAGAATGGAATATTATTCAGGAATATTATTGATAAAAAGACATGAGAGACTTGAAAATAGTGACTTGAGGGCTGAGCCCCGGTGGCGTAGTGGTTGTGCGCGGGACTGCGGCCCAGTGGGACAGAGGTTCAATTCCAGCAGTGGGGCTGGGCCTCCTACTCCCACCACCGGAGAGCAGTGTTGCCCTCCCCACCCCCCCAAAAAAAGAAAATAGTGACTTGAACAGAGATAGCTACACCAATGTTCTTTGGAGCACTATTCACAAAAGTCAAAAGATGATAACAATCCATATATGAGTGTAACAAAAATGTGATACATCTCTCAAATGGAATATTACTCTGCCATAAACAGAAATGGAGTCCTGAGACAGGCTCTGGCATGAATGGACCTTGAAATAACATGCTGAGTGAAATAAGTCAGTCACAAAAACACCAACCTTGTGAGCTCCCACTTAGATGAAAAATCTAAAACAGGGAAATGCATTAGCGGTTGTCAGGAATGAGGAGAGAGGAAAGAAGAAACATTATGGAGAAAGCACTTAATATCTGTTTACAGTAATTAGAAGATTTTGCAACGGACACTGCTGGTGGTTGTATAACATGATTAATATAATGTAATCAGTGTCGCTGAATCATACATGTGAACAGTGTTCAATTGGGGACTGCTGTATTTAATATATTTTCACACGATTAAAAAATAACCTTGAAAACATTATGCTAAGTGGAGAAGCGAGTTCCAGAGGACAAATAGTGCATGATACCATTTAAATAAAGTATTGAGAATAGTCCAATCCATAGAGACAGAAAGCAGACGGGTGATTGCCAGGGCTTGCCAGGAAGGGGATTGTCTTCTTAATGGCCTTTGTGGCTGATGCAAATGTTTTAGAAGTCGATAGTGGTGATGTCTACACAACATTAGAAATATACTAACTGCCACTCAGGTGTTGACTTTAAAATGGTGAGTGTGTGGACATTTTACCATAAACACATGCATACACACACAAATGTCAGACTTGAGTATCCCAAATTTTTGACTAGAGTCTTGGTCTTTCAAAATTTAATATCTGATGAAAGGTGTATGCTCATCAGCCAGACATTCATTACTTTCCACCTCTATTCATGCTTACAACCCACTCAGTGAAGGAGGCATTTTTATCTCCATTTGGAAGATGTGAAAATTGAGCAGGAAGCGGTGCTGTCTCAGGTCAGACAGCTGTTTAAGTGAGAGTTGAAACTCAAATCTGGTTCTGACTGAATCTAAAGTCCGTACTTCTAAGCAGTAATGTAGACTATAGAATGACGCCAGCTGGTACAATTTGGGGTATCTTTTAGTGGATTATGGTGGTGCTGTGGGGACAGTGAGACTCAGACTGGAAGTCAGCCTATCTGAGCATTCTTCAAGGGGAATAATAGCCTTCCAAATTTCTAGCCCCATCGGTGGCGACATCTGAACACGTGCTCCTAAAATGAACAGACTTAACTAATGCTAGAAATACTAGAGAATCACATATTAAATGACTCAAGAGGAAAGACTTTTTTGTTAAGATAAAAAAGCATGTAAGTCTTCTTATTTCCTTTCTATTTTCATGATGAATTGTCTTGTATTCACATCCTTGGGAGTCAAAAATCTGCATTCTGAAGAAATGGTATTGATAAAACGTTATGGTTAGCTTACTTGGTGCTACATGCTTTTCTAACATGGATAAGGCATAATGAATCAAAAATCCTCTCTGCTGTCAAAGTCCTCAAATGCTGCAAAAGAAGACAGTACTCTACCTGGCTGGCTGGCATCTGAGAAAAGCTGAAGAGGACATGCTGCAAGGTTGTTTGGAGGCACTAGGACGTCATTTCTATTCAGAAATGTGTGTGACAGAGTACATCTCCTCCATCAGGGTGTCCGGGTGTCTTCTGAAAAGGAGTAGATCGCTAGGTCCCGCAAAGCTGCTGGCTGGGTTCTAACTAGCACTCTTTTGGTGAGCAGCCGAGCCCTTAAGGACCAGCTGGAACAGAAGCAGAAGCTAACTTCAGAAGCCCGTGGTAAACAGGTTACCAAAGCAGCTATTTGAATCTCAAGAATGAGATGTTTTTTAACAAAGATGAGACGGGTGGAGATAGATAAAATATTAAAATAATAATGAATCCCCAAATTGAAACATATCCATTTGGGGTCCACCCTAAATGAAATGTTTGCCTTGCCTTGCCTTGCCCTGTGTTAAGTGATCGGACGCACGAACGAGAGGCTGACTTGAAGGGAGAGCTGCTCTCAGTGATAAGATTTGGACTCTTTGGATCTTTTCCTCTTAAGCTGTGCATGGGCTGGAGTTTGTATCTTGTTCATGTCCCTGCTAATTAGAACTCTTCTGATTTTTGAAAATGAATGCTTAAAAAGAACGAAAGTATTTTAAATAAACAAAACATACTATGTCCCATTTACCACCTCATCATGGAGATAATTTACAAGTCCTTGGAAATTTAGTAGATTTAAAATAAACAACAACAACATTTTCCCCAAAATAAATATTTTCTCTGCTCTGGATTAAAAATAAACTCCAATATGATTTATGAAATGTCTTATTTCTGCAAGGTATTGTGATTTCTGAAATAATGGAGTGTAGCACTTGAAAATCACATTTAATTTACTCTGAGGGAAGCAAGCTAATGCTGTGTGAGGTTGCTGGGGAAACAGAAAAGCTTCTTTAGGTCAGTGTTGTAGCAGAGAAGTCAGCTGATATTTTACAATTTATTCATGGCCATAACGCTAAACTCTTTCTTGATTTTTAGCCCTGTAGTCCTAATTTCACATTAAATATTCACATAACCCTTTAAGCTACTCTTCTTTTGCGTAGCTGAAGGAGATTTGTAAAGCAAAATAATAATAGCAATAACAATAATAAAATCGAGAATTTAAGCTGCTCTTTATCACAATCCCTGTATATTTTAAGTTCATTTCCTAAAGCCCAATTCAATAAAAAATGACATCAGGATTTGGCCCCAAAGAAGCTCATTTTGGGCAATGGAAGCCCATTTATCATTAAACTTTTAGATGAAATAAAATAGGGCCCTGGGATTACAATGACTCTAATTATTCAGATAATTCACAAAAGCCCTGATTTATGCTAAATACTGAGCTTTAATTACCTGGCTACATAAAGGAAGGGGGAGCTGGTTCAGAGGAGTACTGGGAATAGGACCTATGTGGCAGGCACTGCGAGTTGCTTTCGCCACTTGTATCCTCCCTCTTAGATTCAGGCTGCACTACCTGCACCTACACGAGCTGCCTATGTCAGATACTCTCATTCTAATCCTCTCGCCAAGATAAGAAGTGGTTGTGTGACTAGTGCTTATCTGGTCAATGGAACCTGAAGGATGTTGGCTAGGGAAGCTTTTCCTCCATAATAAAAAGATGGAATAGGGGGAAATGTTCCCTTTTCACGTCACAAGGCAAGTTATGGCCGCATACGACATCGGGAGCTGCTGCGGCCATCTTGTAACGTACAGGGACTCACTGCCCACCTGCCAAGCATGAGAGCAGAAAGATGGAAGGGGACAAAAAACAAACAAAGCCCCAAAGATCCCTTGAGTCCTGGCACCGCTCCACCTCCAGGTGTGAAAGATGCCCTCATGATTTCAGCCACTTTTAGCTGGGTGTTTTGTAACTTACATAACAGGAGGTTACTTGAGGACGATGAGGAAGGAAATATATACAACAGTGCTTGACACAATAGATGTATGTGTGCATTGTGATAAGAGTTGTATGAGTCCCCAATAAAATGATGTCAAAAAAGAAGAAAAGGTGGTTAGAACCATTGAAATGTTTTTCCCCCTTGTGTTTTCTTCAAAATCACCATAATGATTTTCCCCCCTTCATGAGCTAAGACTAGAAATCAAACTATTGGAGCTAGGGAACACTTTTAGAAACTTTCCAGTCTGTTGATTTTAAATTTGGTGATAGGCTATGAACCCCCAAACCACACACATCCTCCCTGTTGGCACAGGAAGGAAATCTGAGCTGTAACGAGAGGCTTCCTTGATGAGATTGTACCGCAGCCTGATGTTAGAGAAGAGAACTCGGACAGAGCCACAGAGTGAATCAGGGTGACACAGTGAGTCCATTTGACAAGGGATCTTTCCAAGATGACTCTCAGAAGTCTTTACAAGGACAAAGAGTACAAAGGGAGTTCTCGAGAAGGAGAAAAGCACATCCTCCACCAAGAATCCACAAAACCCATTGAGCCGATAGGCCTGGGATCCGAAACTATGATCTACTGATGGGAGGCATCCACCTGCATACACATAGCCGAAACCTCCTTGGTCTGGCATGCTAAGTGGTTCTTCTTGGTCCACTTCTGGATTTCTCCCACTGCCCAGCCCTCTCAGGCTCGGTGATGTCCACGAACATGCCAGACTCCTCCAGACGCCCCCTTCCCAACTTGGAATGCCCTACATCATTATTTCTAGACTTCTCAATCTTACCCACTCTGTAAGATTTATGTGTACACATCACATAAATATCACTCCATGTTTCCTTTGGTGGTGGTAATCAAAACAACATCCCTGTAACCTCTGCTTAGTTCAAAAGCAAAAATAAAGCAAAGCATAAAAATACCATGTAAGCTGGGAAACAATTAAAATATAATGAGCCTGCTGAATGCTGCATCCTACCACGACTCTACATCTCGCTCTGACCTGAAGGACAGGAAAATGTCTTTAGCTAGGCCCTATGATACTCCAGGCAAACCTTGGGGACAAATCAGAGGAGAAAACTAAAGAGCAAAAGATAGAGCAGCAATTATAGGAACACGTGAAAATAGGGCTGAAAGCCCTTTAGAGATGATTTTATTCACTGTCTTCCCTACAAATAAGAAAATGGAGGTCAAGGGAAAGTACTGTAGCTAACTTCTTGTGCAGTTACTTTTTTTTTTACCTCCAACCTATGTCTCTTGAAAGAAAATTGGGGTTTTAGATCTCAGCAATCCTGGATAGTTATCTACAAAGTAAAGGGACAGCAAAAGAGAGAATTACCCTCAATCAGATAGATTGGCACAGTGACCTAAGGAAGGAGCTCAAACAATCTCTACAAACATGAGAACTGGGGGGTAATTTTTCTGAGTAGCCATACTCAGTTTGCCGGGCCACATGTTCTCTCCATCAAAGGAGGGGATCTTTCTTTCTATCGCTTCGCTCCAGAGGCTTTTTATTTGTTTGTTTTGGGCTGTTTCTTGTAATTTGATCATGATGACACTGGTCGAGAAATAAGGCATCACTCTATTACCATAAAAATATGATTTCAAGGGGAAAATAGACAGCCAGGCTGAACAAAAGCTTCCTAATGATATGAAACTCTGAAAGCTGAAGGAAGCCACACAAAGTGAGTGGCATTATTCTGATTTTGGTTTCGAGTGAGACTACTTTCAATGATCCAAATAAAAGCAGCACCCTCTTGCAGCCATTTTGAAGTATTTGGGGTCAAGCAATCTGGCTCATGGCTGCAGCTCTTCTGCTGCGCTTGTTTCTGACCTTGATTAACAGTTCCCCTTTTATAAAGTGAGAGTAGGTCTAGATTCATGTTTTTCAAACAAAGCTCTACAGATGTATTGGTTTGTTGGTTGCTATTAGAAGTCTAATTTTTTGTTTTCATTTATATGATAATTACTTCAAAATTTCCATTGGTGTATTCATTTTTTTAATTGTAGTAAATATACATAACAAAACACTCGCTAATTCAACAATTTTTACATGCATAATTCAGCGACATTGATTGCATTCTTCATGTGTGCAACCATTATCCATAGGCGTATTCTTATCATCAAGAACACTACTCCAGCGCCCACTCCTGTGTTTGTCTTAAGAGTTGAATGGGCACCAAGTAAAACACTATGGCAATTGTCAGCTACACAAAGACAACACAAAGGTGGACATGTTTGACAAAAGATGTGTTCCTGCCCAACAGAAGCCCTGCACACAATGCAAGCGTCCTTCTTTGACAAGAAGAAAGGGAAGGGAGAAGGGAATTATTTCATGTGCTATGCATAAGGAGTCCATGTCTCATTCTATGTCTACTGCTTTATATGTGTACACGTACATATATATGGTACCTTATGTACTTCATTACACACCATTCTTATTTTAATATCATTCTAAAAATAACTGAAGCCGATACTAACCATCATGAAGATTTCCTCACCCCCATAAAAAAGATGGTCTCTATATTACTCATTGAAAAAAAAACCTGCTCAGAGAATCTCTCAGCCCCTTGTGCCTGTGACATTCTATGAGTCTATCAGTACGACTGACTCAGAGCTCCTATTTACAGAATCTAAGTGCGGGGGACCAGAGAATGAAACAATGTCGATGTGCATTTTCCTTCCTGCAAATACAGAAGAAAAAGATGGCTCTCTTGAATTTTAGAATTAGATGTTCAAAAATTCCAACAAAATTAAGGGAAATGGCATAGTACTGTGGATGGGCCAGTTTTTTAGAGTGGTTTGTTATTTCTTCAGCAATCATTTTAGTGGCCTTTTGCATGAAGGGCAAATGCTTGACATGTACCCAACACAAAAAGCATCTTTTAAAAGCTAAAGAAAAGACTCTTCCCAATATCTAAATCTGCAATCCCATCTCACAAAGTTATTTTTTAAATTTAATTGAAAAACTTATTATCACAAATGTTGGAGGAAACATCAGTGTTTTGTGAATTACTGTCATTCATGTGAGTAAGAGTGTGTCTCGGCTTTTCCCTCCTCATTCGTCACACAGAGACCCCCCAGTCTGGCTACATTCCTGATGAGTAATATTTTTTATAATGCTCTTATAAGTGATTGCTTGAAGCATCTTATAGTCTTATCTCAGCTTGTGCAGCTTCTCATTAATATTCTGTACATATGGAAGAGTTTTCTATATCATTGTCCATTAACAAGGAGAATAATCACTCATTCAGTTATCAAGCAGTCAGCAAAGACCTGGCCTTGTGCCCTTAGTGCAAAGAATCATGGGATATCAAGAAGGTTAAATGTGGTTGACATTATGATAGTTACATTTCTTTATATAATTAGAGTTCTATAACCAAGTTGATCAAAGATAAGCAGAGAAGTATTAAAGTCTTTTAGGACTAAGAGACCATATTAGTGACACTTTACCTCTTAGTAGAATGACAAAAACCATATTTCGGCTGATACATACCAATGAGCATCCTTTTATGGCAAACAAGAAAAGGTCATAAGTTTACATATAAATGACATATTATTACAAACTAGCTTTTAAATGAAAGTGGGTTAAGTGATACTATGAAAATTCAAAATTGAAAGTGACTGGGCACAAAGAGAAAGAACATAAAACAGCTAACTGCCTAAATCACTGTGCAAGGCCAAATGTTCACAATGATGAAAGCTAATCTCAAAACACTCCCTGCCGGATGGCATGGTTGTTATTTAGCCTCCCAGGTAGTTTTCATTTCTCTGTATAGATGACAGAACCACTGTTTATGACTCTGATGAATGAATTTTGTACACGTATACACACACAAGAGGGGGACTCAAAAAGTTCATGGGAAATAGAATTAAAAAATAATGGATGCATATATCATGTATATGCATATATGTACATTATATGTGTGCATATAGAGCAATTTCAGAAATACCAGAATACCAGAAGGAGAAAGAAACAACCAGACTTTTAGATATGTGTATCTCCAAAATGAGTAACACACCCATCCAGGTGTGATGTTAAAGACCTGGGAAAAGAGGTGGCCATGGGAAATGGATCAGGAAAAAAACAAAGTCCCTGCCATCGATTTGGTTCTGACTCAAAGTGCCCATAGAGGGCTGGATAGAACTGCCCCTGTGGGTTTTCAGACTGCAAACCTTTACAGGAGTGGAAAGTCCCATCTCTCACTCCTGGAGTAGCTGGTTGTTTTGAACTGCTGACCTTCTTATTAGCACCCTAACCAGTAACCTCCATGGCTCCAGGATTTCTTTATAGGAAATGGAGTGGAAAGAAAAGATCCAAAAGTTAGAGCAAGGAATAAATGTTGGGGTCTGAGACTGGCTCCGGGATGAAGACAGAGAGATCAATAGGGTCCCACGGTGGGTGTTATGGAACTTCCATGTAGTTCTTGTTGTGTGATCTTGAGCAACTTCTTTAAGATGTCAGAAAATGGGGTTGACTATATAGATTCTTGAGGCCTGCCTGGTGGCATAGTGCTCATGAGTTGTGCTGCAAACTGCAAAGTTAGGAGTTTGAAATCACCAGCCACTCCTTGGGAGAAAGACAGCGCTTTCTACTCCCTTAAAGACTTAAAAATTCTACCCTGCCCTGTAGGGTCTCTCTGAATTGGCACTGACCAGATGGTATTGTTTCGTTCTTTGTTATAAAATCTGGAGAAGAAATCTGATTAACTTATGTATGTGAAAATATACTCAAAATCATATCAATGTAAGCGAAATTGTGATTACTCTATATTTTAGGGTCCAGGGCAACTTATTAAACCAGTTTTTGATATGAAGTTTATGGTAAGATTGAGGGTGCTGGGGTAAAAAAAAATCTCCATCTCCTACAGGCCTCTTCAAATCTGGAGTTCAATTCTTCTCACACAATTTAAAGTTGGAATAAATATGTGTGTGTGTGTGTGAAACTCTTCTACAGTATCCTCAAGATATAAAGAAATTGTTACTTGGGACTGAGCATAGTGGTTGAGTGCGGGACTGCACAGTACAAATCCAGCAGCAGCTCTCTGGGAGCAAGGCTGGGTAACTCCCACAATCATCAGAGAGCAATGATGCCCACCCCCAAAAAAAAAGGAAAAAAAGAAATTGTTACTTGGTACAAGAGGAGAGTGATTGACATCATTGTTCAATGCGCCTGAAACCATGCTATATGTACATAAACCAAAAATGAATGTCTGTCTCCCAATATTTGTCTTTAGAGGTTCACTTTGAGTCTTTCCAGTGTTACCAAAGTAAAACACAACATGGTATCTCAGGCACAGCTTCCCCCGGTAGGAAAAAATGGGCACATAAAATCAAGAATCGAGAACTCCCCAGGCTTATTTCAGGCAATACATATTTCCATTCTGATGCACACAGACCTTGTAGGACAGAGTAGAAACACCTCTGAGGACTTCTGAGACAATAACTCTTTGTGGGAGTAAAAAAATCTCTTCTTTCTCCCATGGAGCACCTGATAATTTCACATTTGCTAACCTTGCAACTAACAGCCCAATGCATAAGCAACTCGCCACCAGATACTCCAAATCGATTTTTTAAAAGCATTTAGCTTTTAGAACCATTTCTTCTCTACTAAGGCAAACAACAGACGGCTGAGGTGAATCCACCCACAACATCCCCAAGTCTGGAAACCATGTAAGGTAACAGCCGTAAGCAAGGGCTACTTACACTGAAGTTAGCTAACTATGAATCAATACAAAGACAACAGGAGCGGCTTTCAGTGAAGGCTGACAAGTATCCAAAGGAAATGAGAAAGCATGCTGAGAACCAGGGCACAGAAACCTTTGGAACCTGCACATCCATGTCCCAAAAACCTCTTTAAAAAAAAAAAAGAAAGAAAAAGGATGGTACAATATATCCAGAGAATGTAAAGAGGATGTATTCATGTGCTCTCAGAAAAGATCTCAGATATTGATGAAATGATACTCCATGTTCATGGGCCACTAAGACAATATACTTAAGAGTCATTTCTTTTCATTCATTAATAAAATCCCAGCAAGTTATTTTTTTTTTGATATCAAGAAATGAATTCGGGCTGAACCCCGGTGGCGTAAGTGGTTGAGTGCGGGACTGCAGCCCGCGGGCTTGGCGGTTCAAATCCAGCAGCGGCTCTCAGGAGCAGCACTGGGTAGCGCCCACGACCACCAGAGGCAGGGATGCGCCCCCTCCCCCGAAAAAAAACCCAAAAAAACAAACAAAGAAAAAGAAATGAATTCTAAACTTTTTATGGAAAGGCAACAAAACCCAAGTAACTAACCCAATCATGAAGAAGAACATGAAAGTTGTGAGGTTGCAAAAAATATGAATTACATTGTTTGGGTTGTTGTTTCCAGGTATTATTGAGTTGCTTCTGACCTATAGCAGCCCTCTCTAGAACAGAGGACCGACCCCGCCATTGCTGTTATACCTGAGAGCACTGTTGGAGTCACTCTGCTCATCTGTCTCACTGAAGGGTTTCATCTCCTTCCAGGACCTTCTCCTTTACCAACCCAGAATTATAAACTTACTCTCATGTTGCAGGAATCAAAAGAGCATTCTATTGGTGAAAGAATTATGTGTATATATATATATATATATATATATATATATATATATATATATATATATATAAACAACACAGAGATCAACCAAAGAGACTAGAGAGCGCAGAGAGACATCCACTCAGATAGTGTTAACTGACTTTGACAAAAGAGCACAGGTAATTCAAGGCAGAAATTAAACTTTTTACCATAACTGTTGCTGAACCAAATTGATATCCATATAGGGGTAAAAAGCTAGGCTGAGGCATTATATGTTTTGCAAAATTTAACTCCAAATGCTTCAGAGCCCTACATGTAAAATGTGAAAGTATAGAATTCTAGAAGCTAAAAGGGTAGGAAATTTGGACAGCTTTGGTTTTGCCAATGATTACTTAGACACAGCAAGATTCAGAAAAGAAAATAAAAGTTGCACTTTATTAACCTCAAGCCTAGACTCTGAAAGACTGTTAAGGAAATGAAGTGCAAAGACATAGAAGGGGAGAATATATTAGGAAAGTAGTTATCAAATAAAGGACTGGTATTTAAAAGATACCAAAAAGTTTAATTCTTGATTTACATTCTCAGACACTCACAGGGCAGTTCTATTCAGTCCCACAGGGTTGTGAGTCACGGGCTTTGACTTGGTGGCACTGAGTGAGGAACTGTGAGAGAATAAATTTCTGTTTGTTAAAGGCAATTGTGGTGGTATTTCAAGATGATGTAATAGATGAATTTCCAAAACATTAAATAAATATCCAGGTCCTAGGAAGTAAAAAAAAATAAACACATAAAAATTTGTTTTATGGGAAACGTTTAATTCCATATTAAAAAAAAACGCACGACCCACTTTAAAAATGAGCAAAAGATATAAATAGATGTATCTCAACAAAGAATATATACTGTTGTCCAATATGTTATTAGATGCGCTACTTCACTTGTCATCAGATACCTGCCATTTAAAACAAAAATGATGTCGTACCACACAATTATGTGAATATCTAAGGTTTCTTTAAACTGACACCACCAATTACTTACACATTTCTTATTTGTTCCCCGACAGGAATTTCTTCTCTGGCTTTTAAAATAGTGCTAGTGTTTTCTTTCTTCCCCTCAATTTTTATTTTATCTTTATATATATTTTTTCTTTTTTACTGTTTCTGTTTGGTGTCCCAGATAAAGAAGCACAGAAAAAGCAGACGCTTGCAGACCATAACTGAAGCAATGATTTGCAGGGGACGAAGATGGGGCGGGCGAAGAGAATTGGGGAACAAAGTGTGAATGTGGGAGGGGGGACTAGAACTTATTGCGACGACATATATACAACTTTTTCAAAGTGATTTAACTATGGAAGTTTATGACATGTTATTATTATATCAAGAAAACTACTAAAAATAAAAAGGAGAAGAAAGAAATGAAAGTTGACCAATGGTTATAACAGGTAAGGAAAGAAGAGATTTTGCTTAGAGGCCATCGAGTGCGTGTTAAAGGAAACCAATAATGGTTCCACAATACCAATGGCACTGAAATATACATGTAGAAGTTATCCAATTAGAGAATTTTTAAAAGATCATTTTACTGGGGGCTCTTTCAGCACTTATAACAATCCATGCATCAATTGTATCAAGTATATCTGTACATATGTTGCCATCATTTTTTCTAAACATTTACATTCTATTTGAGCCCTTGGCATCAGCTCCTCTTTTTATCCTCCCTCCTTCCCTCCCCTGCCCCCTGCCCCCTTGATAAATGATAAATGATTATTATTTTCATATCTTACACTGACCATTGTCTCCCTTCTCTCATGGTTTCTTTGCCCTATCTCTCCCCACCTTCTCCCTACCCTCCTCCTATCACTACTCCATTCCGATTCCTGAGGAAGGTTATCTGACTTGGATTCCATGTGTCCCGGGCTCTTATCTGTACCTGTTTAGATGTTCTGGCCTAGTCTACAGTTAAGGGTAGAACTAGGATCATGGTAGTGGGGCGTGAGGAAGCCTCAAAGAACCAGAGGAATCTTTTTAATTTTTTTGAGCAAGAATCTGTTAACAGTTTTATTCATTTTTTTATGTTAAATACCATGGGACAGGATTGTAAGGATGAAAAACTCAGTCAACAACTGCCTCACAAGGGATAAGAAAAATTCTGCCATAATATTAGCAAAGGTAAAGGAAAAAATTTACACTGTAAGAGGCACCATTTCCCCACAAAACACCTCTTGACATTTCCTGAATGAGTGGGTTTAGCAATCTAAATAAATCATATTTCAAGAGGTAACCGCAAAAGGTAAAATTTAAAGGGATTAATTTAAATAACATTTACCAGACTGAACAATTCTTCAACTCTTAATAAAAGCACGAAGAAAGAACAATTCTTTACTTATGAATTTCATAAAGGATTGAACTAACATCTGCTATT
>PVJH01028332.1:0-27487 GCA_004026705.1 Nesogale talazaci
CAAGGGCTCAAGTAGAAAGCAAATGTTTTGAGAATGATGGTGGCAACAAATTGACACAGTGGATGGATGGATGGATGGATGGATGGATTGTGATGAGCTGTATGAGCCCCCGATAAAATAATGATTACAAAAAAAAAAGAGTTAGTCTAAGAAGCCCTCAGGGACAGTTCTATTCTGTCCTATAAAGTCGCTCTGAGCCACAATCACCTTGATGGCTTGGTGGTGGTGGTGTGTGATTTTTTGCGGTTTACTGAACTGCACGAAGCCCCCCGCTTTCTTAACCATCGTCGGTCATGCCAGCCTCCAGTGCGATGCCACTATGGGCCTTGGCTGAAGGGCCTGGCACATACCAAGCAGTCAAATACAAGTGAGCCACGTGGGGTGGCTACTGTTCCTAACCATAGACTCCTCGCTGCCTGCAGGAAAAAGTCCAGACTCCTCAGGAGGCCACTCCAAGGTCCCCCTCCACCCCCCCACCCCCACCCGCGGCTTTTGGCAATCTCAGAGTGAAGGCAGGACAGGCCGTTGGAGATGGGAAGAGCAGCAGCAGCAGCACCGGGATGCGGAGCACAGACTCCTGTCTGGCCATCTTACAACTGGAGGGGGGGGTGGGGGGGGGGGACGCTAACCTGGCTTAGGGCACCGGAGCTGCAGGAACGTGCAGGAGCTAACCTGGCTTAGGGCACCAGAGCTGCAGGAACGTGTGGGTTCCCTGCTCTCGGGTCCCAGGCAGGCCTGGAGACGCAGCACCACATCCCGGTCCGTGTTCCCCACACTGCGCGGCTTGTGCAGCAGTGCAGTCGGGGAGGGGCAGCCGTGTGGGGCTTGGGGGACCATGGGGGTGATGGCGAGGAGGACGGACAGGAATTGATGGCCTGAAATGGCACACTCCAGAGTCAGGTGCTGCAGGTGCAGGCCGAGTGGGCCCGCCGATGTTTTGAGCAGAGGCTACTGTGCCTGGGATGAGGAGCGGTGAGGAGGCCAGGTCACCGGCCTTCCCCAGGGTCCTGGGCACCACACTTCCCCACGAGAAGCCGGAGACTGGAAATAAAGGCGCGAGCAGCCACGTTGCCAAGGCCGTTTGCCATGGCAACATCAGGGAGCTGCTCGTGGGCCGGCTGCTGCCACAGCTCCGGGCCTGGTTTCTAACGTCTCCTCGCTCCCTCTCCGCTAAATGACCGCATCTGCCAGGCAATCACAAGGGGAAATACGACTGCAGGGCTGCCGGGGAGCAGCCGTCTGGGCCAGGCAGGGCACGTCCGGCTGGGTTCCCAGACAGTGGGCCCCTGCCCTGCCAAGCCAGCCCTGGCCAGGCAGCCAGCAGCCTGGGGTCTCATGCTACCTCTGCTGAGTGGCCTGGTCTGCTCCCAGCCTGCTCCAGGAGAGAACCCTGAACCAGCAAGAGGTCTCCAGATCACGTCCGGCTCCCTGAAAGATCAGGTTCCCGTTGATGGAATGCCTCTCACACCCACGCCATCCTCACGGCGGCTCCCACTTACTGAGCACTTACTTTCTGCCAGGCCATGCTGCAAGCAGGACTGATCCTCAGGGACCCCCAGAAGAACATACTAGAAGTAGTCCATTCTTGCACTGGAGGTGAGTGAAGATATTTCCATCAGCGATGGATGGGCCAAGCCTGGATCCAAACAGTAAGTAATTCAACTACAGATTCTACAAGAAAATTGCGAAACATAACATGACCACAACCAGAGCTCCGTGGGCTACACAGGGCAGAGGACTTCCTTTCAGGCCACTGCGGGCCTCATCCCATCCTCACCAAGCCCCCTGCACCCAGCGCTGCCAGTTGTCCCGTGTGCGAGATGAGCAGGCTGAGGCACCGAGGAGGAGGCCTGTGCCACAGCCACTGGGCTTTTCACTAGCCCAGTCCCATCCTAGGGCTCAAAGCTTTCTTGGCCCCCTAAACAAACAAATTAAGGCAAATTTGTTTTCTTCCCTGGAAGACCCAGCAGTAATTACAAGCCCCTGGTGGTAATTAATCAATGGTTTCGTCTTTCCGCTTGCAAAACTCTCTTTGGTTTCCAAGGACACAGATAGGTCCGAGTGGCAAGGCGGCCCTCTTGCTCTGGGAACAGGGCTGGAGGTCCTGAGGCCCAGACTCTGTGCCCATACTAGCCATGTGACCTCTGACCAGGCCCCCCTCTCTCTTCACTGAGCCGGTGAACCCAGGCTGCTGACCCAGCCCCCTAGCCTTTCTCTCTTACTGGAGGGTCCTGAGGTGGGGGTCCTAGGTGCTCAGGAACAATGACAAGAGGAAGAAAATGCAGCCTGCCCCTCGGAGGTGATGGACTTCAGCCCAGGTCCCACAGCCCTCACAAACCCAGTCATCCAGGATAGCAGTCGCTCAGAAGGCTCTCCCCCCAGCCTGTCGCCCACATCCCCCACCTGCCCTAACTCCCATACTGGAAAAGAGCGGGTCAGGGAGGGAGTCAAGGCCTGGGCCTTCTCTAGTCTCCCGGCCTTAGTATGTCCTTTTCTGGAAAAGGGCTCTTGGGAGGCCCTCCCAAGCCTAGCACAAGAAGGACATGCTCAAGGTCAAGGTTCAAGTCCCTAGTCAGTCACTCACTAGCTGTGGGACCTGGCAACGACCTCTGTGCCTGTTTCGTCCCCTTGAAGAGGGACAGGAGCAGCCCCAGCAGGGTTGTCCAAAGAAAGCCTGGTTTACCAGAGTCCTTGAGTCTCGTGTTTCTCTTTCTCTCTCTCACCACACACACACACACACACACACACACACACACACACACACACACACAATGTGCGTGCGTGGGTAACAACAGAGCCGACAGGGGTTAAACCTGGGTGACGGGGACATGGGGACTCGTTGTACTCCTCTTGCTACTGTCTACTTTTATATGTGTTTGACATTTTCCACGGTCAAACGTTGAAAATACAAAGTTCTTTTCAGAGAATCTGACACCCAGGCATACAAAACAGTCTCCAGGCTAGTCGAGGATAAAAATAAGCATCCCTTGTTCCCCTGGTGCTGGCCGTCCAATTTGTAGGGATCAGAACCCGGCCAGATACCACGGAGTAGTGAGCGTGGCCCCAGGCCAGCCGAGAACGCTTGGTTGTGCACAAAGGACTGCAGAGAGGAGGGTGGGCCCGGAGGGAGGGCCCAGAGTGGAGGCCTCTCCCAACCACTCAGAGAGACTGGTTCTGCTCTCCTATGCTGAGCCTGAGAAACAAAGGAGGTGGGAGTTGAGTTGTTCAGGGCCCCACAGCTAGGGAAGTGGAGGAGCCAAGATTTGAACCCCGGCCTAGGAATAGCTTCTTCTCGTTGTAACTCAGAGAGGCCTTTGTAAAGGCACCATCCCTTTTTCCAGAAGGAGGAGCAGCATTTTCCTCCATCCTTGCCTAAGAACTGAGACCAGGGACATGCGGGAAGCTGCAGGCTTCTGAGCTGCAGGCTCAGAAGAGGCTGGGAGTCCAGCACATGCGTCTGCGAGGTGAGGAGTGACCGACAGTGAGTGAAAGCTCAACACTCTGGACGTCGTGGAGCTGAACATTAGGCCACGACCCACTCAGTAGAGCACGTCTCGTGATCCAGAGAGCGTAGAGGCAGGGCTATCGTTTGGTGCTTATGAACTGCTGGGCGTCGAGGTAGGGGCTTGGAATCTGTTGGGTGGTTTGATTGTCATTGCCCATCTCATAAGGGAAGGACTGGGGATCACGTCGCACACGGGAACCTGGGCGCTCGAGCGGTGACTTGGTCCATCAAAGATCTCTATGGCCATCAGCAAAGCACCAGAGACACAGGCCCCGCGGAGGCGAGTGAAGAGGCGCTCGCTGCCCCCAGGATGGCAGGTGAGCCGGCTCGTAGGTAAGGAGGAGCGGTGGAAACAGCCCAGGGCAGCCTGAGCCCAAACTTCCAGGAGGAAAACTCACGGCAAGGTCTGGGGCTGGGCCAGGGTCCCCAAGAGACCGCACCAAGTCTGCATGAAGCAGGGGTCTCTGAGGACCCTTGAGCACCAGGCCCGAGTTTGAGCTTTCCTGCAAAAGTACTGGGAAGCCCTGGGGACTTGAAGGCGAGTGAGGCAGCTCTAGCTGGTGACACGGAAGGTGAAGTAGGAGGCAGTTCGCTGACAGTCGGGTTGGCCGTCTCCAGGAGAAAGACAGGCTGTCTGTGGTCTCAGAACCTCTCCGGAACAGTCCTACTGTCTGTCCTACAGGGTTGCCACAAGCTAGAATCAACTCAGTGGCCGTGGACCGAGGACAAAGAGGAGGGCCGAGTCTGGTGCTTTGGCCGCCAAGTGCACCTGCAGCAACCCCACAGGACATGAGGGCTGCATGCACCCTGGGGTTCCCAAGGCTGCCGATCTTTAAGGGGGCAGAAAGTCTCATCTCCCTCCCATGGAGTGGCTGGTGGGGTCCCACTGCTGGCCTTTCGGGGAACAGCCAACGTCTCACTAAGCCACCAAGGCTCCGGGGTGTCCAGAGCGGAAGAGAGCAAAACCCCAGGTGAGGTCGTGTCCACAAAGTGTCCCGTCGAATTGATCTTGCACGCCCCCTTCCCCCGCCCCCTCCCCGAGCGTTCAAGGCATGGCTGCGAGACCTGGACTTAGCAAAACCTGCTGGCTCTCTTCCTTCACCTGCAGCCCTTCACGTGCATTCGTCAGAGGCTGCTTTATTCTTGGTCCCGCCCGTTTAAAATGCTTCAAAAATGAGACTTCCATTGTGTGTGAGCAGCGAGTGAGTGCTCCTCACTTTACATTCCCTAGATAGTGAATTCCCAACCCTAAGAGTTGGGGCCTATCATTCCACTTTACAGAGGGGAAAACTGGGGGCTAGAGAAGTGGAGGGTCTTCTGAGGAGCCCTTTCTCAGAAAGTACCATGTGCCTTCCCTCACTCGGGGGCTGGAGAGAGGAGGTGAACAGAGTAGCCCCTGACTTTAGGGAACTGGGAGTCACGTGGTCTACAGGCTGGGGGCAGGGGGGGGGGGCAGGCAGTCTTCAGCAAGCCAAATCCGTTAAGTTCTTGGAAATGGGGCAACTGCAGCATGTACACCTGAAATGTCTTTGGGTTTTTTTAATGCTGGCAGATGTGATCGTGCAAATCAGGCAGATGTGATCGTGCAAATCAAAGTCAGAGTACACGGCACCCAGAGGATGCTCGATGACCGTCTCCGATGACGAAGAGAGTGACGAAAGCAAAGGAAGAGGGCAGTTCATCCAGAAC
The DNA here is from genome assembly GCA_004026705.1 of Nesogale talazaci. Classification (NCBI taxonomy): domain Eukaryota; kingdom Metazoa; phylum Chordata; class Mammalia; order Afrosoricida; family Tenrecidae; genus Nesogale; species Nesogale talazaci. The sequence goes on from PVJH01028332.1 coordinate 5,195, forward strand.
ACTCCCGTCAGATGGTCTCACTCCTGAGCCGCAAGTCCCCCTTTGCAAGGCTGCCTCTGACTCAAACCAGTGTTCCTTCAGAGAGAGTGGGAGAAGGGTGACTCATACACTGGCAATGGCGGTGCTCCTGGCTGTTCTGCAGCAGCCAGAGAAGAGGGCCCTCGTGCAGGGGACATAGGAGCGCCTGGGGTCCAGTCCCCCAGCCATTGCCTTTCCTGGGTTTCACAGGCACCCTGAGGGCTAGTCTGACAGCACTAGTCAGGGGACCCCAGGAAAAGCCAGTAGGCATGCATGCCCCTTCTGAGCTCAACTTGGGTGAAGGACGACACCCAACCCAAGTTGCTCTTACAAATGGCCATTTCCTCTGACTTGGGATAAACACTGGCCCTGGTCTCCGGGGCCACAGAAGCAGCCATATTCCTGACTGAGCGAAGGCTCACTGGGGCGCTCTCTCAGGTGTCCAGGTAGCCAAGACCCCTATAGGGCTTAGATCAGCTGTCGAACAAAGGAAGCTAGTTATCATGGGCCAAGTTCATGGAGCTGCGTTGCATGAGTCAGAACCATGTCCATAGGGGGAGGAGGTCCAGCACCCCTGATAAGCAAAGAAATGCACGTGAAACAAGAAGGGCGGCACGATTTATTGAGGAGCAGAGGAGGAACAATGAACAAACATCCAGAAAGACAAGGGTTCTCTGCGTAGACATGGGAAACCAGGCATTCCCCAGCATAACACTGGTGATAAGTAAACACCATTTCTAGAAGGCCTTCTGGAAATGCGCTTATCAAATGCCTGTGCGGTTCCTTGGACGGGGGTCCTGTCTCTTCTGGGAGTTTCATGAAAGGAATAGGACACGGGCGCAAAGACCATCGGTTCAGCACGGCTTACAATAAAGAACACATGAGAAAAATGGAGGACAACTTCAATTAACAGAAGAAAAAGGACAGCTGAAATACATGTTGATTCAACCCTGGAAGATACAGCCATTGAAACAATACAATCGAATGTGTACTGATGTGGAGTGGTCACAGCATATTGATGAGGGAAAGCGGGGTACAGGAGTGTCATTCCCGTTACAAATCAGTATACAGAGAATAACTTCAGCTTTCTCAGACAGACGTCATCTGTAGGAACCAATAAGGAAGAAGACCAGACGGCTATACAACCAGGAGCAGCCGTTGTCACCTATTTGTCATTTGCTTCTTTAGATGAGCCAGGAGTTTCTAATACTTTCACAACTCTTCTTTTCTTTTTGATGATAAGGGACTGAACCAGATGATTTATCCAGTTCCTGCCAGCTCTGACATTTGAGGCATCTATGATTGATGTCCCAACAACTGCACACAGCCTATATTTAGTGGGGGCTTACTGCATGGCCTTGGGAGCCCCAGTCTTTGCCCGCAGCTGCAGTCCTCTGCATTCCTCTCTCCCCACACTTGTGGCCCAGCTGTCTCCCCTGCCACTCCGGGAGCTCTGCAGGGCAGGCCCAGCTGTACTGTCTGTAATCCAGGTCCCTAGCTAAGAGCTGGGCGAAGGGACCAGGCTCATCACCGTGACAGGTGCCACGCGGTCACAAAAAGATTAAAAGGCCCCACTCCAGCTCTAGAATCTTACTAGGCCACAGGGCTCACACACAGCGTGCTTGGTGGGGACAAGACAGCAGGGCAGGCTGGGCCACAAAGACCCCTTGGCAGGGAAGGCCATGCAGGCGGGTGGGGGAGGACACTGGAGCCAAGCACAGCCAGGACAGAGGTGGGGTACACCCTAACTTCTTGGGGAGTCATGCCTCCAACCTTTCTAAGAAGCTTTCACAATCAGAGCTCTAGTGAAGCTCTGCACTTTGGCCTGAAAGGGTAAAAGTGAACGCTCCCGCTGGGCAGACGCCCTCCCTCCAGTTAACCCCCCACCAGCAGAAGCCACCCAGCACAACAAAGTCTGCAGGGCAAAGACAAATCTGAATGACTATCTTGCCCCACCCCTCCCAAAGGGCGAAGCAGGCCACTGGAGGTGGAGGTGCAGGGAGCGGAGGGAGGGAATGGAAGGGGAGGGGAGAGGAGGGAGAAACGAGGAGGAGAGGATGGAGAAGAACAAACAGACACCTCGCATGCATAGGCGCTCACCCTGCCAGCTAGCATGCACCGGGGTTCACATGCCGCCGCCGCCGAGGCCAGCCCCATTTGACAGAGGAAGAAAGGAGGCTTGCGGGTTCAAATGGCTTGCCCGGCTCACCCAGCCAGAGAGTGGGGAAGGCGACTCCACTCAGGCCTTCTGACTCCAAGTCCAGTGCTATTTCGAGGTAACACACAGGACCTGGAGTCAGGAGCCCTGGGTGGCTCTGTCAGCCGCTGGCTGCGTGGTCCTGTGCAAGCCGCTCACCCCTCGCAGCCTCTTTCCCCAACTGTAAAACGAGGAGGCACAAAGCGACGACCCGCCCACGTCCGCCCAGGTCCTTTTTGGGCTCGGCGTGCCGAGCCTTCTAGGGGCGGCTGCAAGGCTCACCCTATCAATTACATTTCCCAAGTTGGGCCGGCAATAGCACCCGCCTGTCACGTGGTCCCATAAAAAAAAAAAAGGGCAAATGTCCCAGATTAACTTTCACTGCATTGCTCCTGCCGTGACACCTGATTAGCCAATTTTCTGGTCTGCGTGGGTGAAATGTACCTGCTGCATTGGCTTGATGGGCGGCTGCAGGAGCAATTGATCAAGTATCGCGGAGCCAGGGCCCATGGAGACGTAGCTCAAACCCAGGGCCCGCCGGATCCAGCCGGCGAATGCCAGCTATGGCTCGGGGTCTCCAAGCTATTCCAGGCCTCCCTAGCGGTGCCACTCCTAGTCAGAGGGCTGGCGACGATTCCTTGCCAGAGGGAGCTCTGTCCGGCCCCGCTCCAGGTGCCTCGGGGAGCCGCTGGGGCCGAGGCCAGCCTGAGGTGCAGACACCGGAGCGGGGCGTGTGACGGCACCCGGTGACCGCGGCGGGAGCTCCACCGCAGTTTCGTCAGAGGTAAAGGTGCGCGCCGGGCGCGTGTACACACACACACACACACACACACACACACACACACCGCGCACAGCCAGCTCTCCACACTCCCCCACGCCCAGCAAAGCTGAATCGCACTCCACCAGCCCCTTGGGTCCCTACCTACCCCAGCCCACCCCCCGGGGTGCCCCCGCCAGCCACCCACCGCGCCGCCCCGACGCAGCGTCCTCGGCTGCGAAGGAGGGCCAGCCTTCGCCGGCTCCTGGCAGGCTTCCTCTCGGCGACACCCGTCGCGCCGCCCCGTCCCAGCCGCCGGCCCGAAATCGCCACCGGGAGCCTGCCTGGAGCGGAACGTCTCGGCCGCTGCGTCCCCAGCAAGTCGCGTTTCGCCGCAAGGAGTCGGCTCGCAGGCTTCTCCCCGCCCACCGGGTCTCATGACAGCTGCTGCCGCCCAAAGACAGGCAGATGAGAACGAGAGGCAAAGTTTCCCTCTCTCCCCTCCCACCTCCCGCCCCCCGCTCTCCCCCTCCCACCCGTGTTATGCAAAATGAGCCGGCACCGGCGCCGCCGCTCCAGGTACCAAACCAGCCCCGGCGGGCCGCGCCCGGTTCGGCGCGGCGGCCCCTCTCCGCGCCGGGGCGTGTGCTCGCACCCGGGGTCTCCTCCCGGCGCCGCCGCACCCCCACGCTCCCGGCGGGCACCCCGCGGCCGGGCGCCTCCAGAAAAACCCCTAACTCTGGGGCCAAACTTTACGCTTGCAACAGGCATGGGGCGAGAGCCAGGGGGGAAGGGGTGGGAATGGCACGGGCCCACGGGTAGACCGATACACACCACCTTGTGCCGGCATTTTCGGCGGCGGGTTGTCCCGGCCGCTCACCCTCGTCTCCAAGCCGCCAGTTCCGCTGCCCCCCACCTTAGCCCTCCCCGCACACCAGATCGCACTCTCCTGTCACGCGCGTGTCGTCGGTGAGGCTCCCAGGCGCCGCCGGAGCCCGGGACGCCGCCTCGCCTTCCCTTCCCCCTGCAGCACGGAACGCGCGCCGGGGCCGCGCGCCGCAGGGGGACCCAGGCGCCCCCAGATCGTCCCCTAGTCCCCATCCTGCCTGCCGTGCTTTCCCCGGGGCTCCGCCGAGCAGCGAAAGCAGGAAGGCGCTATCCCCGCCCGCATGTCCACGTGCCCCACAAACCACTAAGCCTCACAGCCGGCAACTGGCAGGAAACTCCGCGCTGCGGGCGCTGCTGGGGAGCCGCGGGGGGCCGGCAGCAGCACACGCGGGGACCAGGGGCTAAAAGACGAGGGGGCTCGGGAGACTGGGGGAGCCCCTCGTGCCGGGGCCACCAAGTCCACGTGAAACTACGGTAGCAAGTGCCGGGCGCGGAGGGCGCGCCTCGGGTGCCCAGCGCCAGCCCCAGGGCCCCCCACATCTTGGCGCGGCTCTACTCCCCCAGTCTGCCGCGGTACCCCCAGTCTGTCCGCGAGGGGGAGGGCTCCAAGCGGCCAGAGCTGGACCCTCCCTTCAGCATTACAGCGCCCCCAGCGCTTCGGCAAGCACAGGGGGACCCCCAGGTCTCTGCTCCCGTAACGGAGCGCAACGCAGGGCTCAAGGAAGGGGGGCTCCGCAGCCTGGAACCCCCGATCCCCCAGTGCGCTCCCCGCTGCATCCCCGCGTCCGCGGGGAAGGAGGCAGCCCCATCGGCGCGGCACCCCCTTCCTGGACCCCGGCCGGCGGTACCTGTGTGTCGGCGAGATAGTTGAGAAAGAAGGAGGAGAGCTCTTCGTCCAGCAGCGCGCCGCAGTCGTTCCCCGCCATCTTCCAGCCGCGGCTGCAGCGTGCGGCGGAGTCAGCGCCGAGCCGGCCGGGGGGAGGGAGCGAGCGAGCGGGAGGGAGGGAAGGAGGGAGGAGAGAGAGGCCGGCGGGAGGCGGAGGGCGGAGCTCCAGGCCGAGGCTGCCGCAGGGCCGCGGGCTGCGGAGGCGGGGCCGCGCGGCGTCCTCCCGAGCAGGGGGTCGCGCCCCCACTCTCCTGCGCGGCGTGGAGCGCGACGACCCGCGCCTGCAGCCCCTGGCCCGGGGGAAGGCGCCCGCAGCCCGGTAGCGGGGCCCCCAGCCCGCAGCCTGATTCCTGCGCAGCAATGCGGGCAGCCCCCCGCTCCGACCGAGCGAATCACGTTGCGTTAGCGCTGGGCGGGCCCTGCGAGACAACCTGCTTCTGCTCAACCCGGGAAACTGAGGCCCCCGAGACGGAGGTCTCCGTTTAAAGCGCCAATGAACTTCAGAAGCCAAAAAAAAAAAAAAAAGGAAGAGGTTCGGGGCCGACAGCCTGGAGAGCTTTTGCTTCTCTGCCCAGGCTGCGGAGCCAGAGGAAGAGGGAGCAACACTAGAGAGCAAAGGGGAAAGAAATCAAGGAAGGCTTGCCGGAGGAGGTGCCATTTTAGCCTCTCCTTGAAGGGTGCGTTAACCCACATTCTGCCCAACCTGATCATTTCTGTTTTACACCGCCCTCTGGGGGAGCAAGGGGGGTGTTCACAATGCCTAGAAATGAGCTAGCCCTACAGGGTACACACACACACACACACACACACACACACACCCCTCTCCTTGGTTCTTGTGGTCTCCTTTAAAGCTCAAGTCATCCTTCCAGTCACGTATGTGTGGAAGCAAGGCAGGAGTCTGCATTTGCCCACAGGTGTGCAGCCCTGTGGCCCAGAGAGGAAGCGCTAGGCTGCTAACGACAAGGTCCGCGGTTTGAGTCCACTAGCCCCTCAGAGGGAGGCAGGTAGTTAGATACAGCAGTGCGTCTCTGCAAAGACTCCAGCCTTGGAATCCTCGAGTCGTTGAGACTGGTTTTTTTCTCCGTGTGAGTTTTCTATCTCCAGGGTTGGTTGCTGTGTGGAAAGCCTTGGACACTCGGCAACCCCTTGTGTACAGAAGGGCTGTCCAAGGTGGCCACCTTTCAGAAGCAGATCCCTCGGGCCTGGGTGGGTTCACACCCCTCCCCGCCGATTCCTAGTGGAAAGCACTGCTACCCAAGAACTCCTCCAGCACCAAAGAAAAAAAATAAGCCAGACTTGTTGCCATTCAGCCCCTTCCAAATGATACAGCATAGAAACAGAGCGCCCGCTGGGTCTGGTAGGCGGTCACCTTCATGGGAACAGACAACCAAGAGCGTCAGGCAGATTGCTACAGCCCTTTGCATCCACAGCGGAGTGTTGTCCCCACGGGGCCACCAGTGCACCCTTTCTGACAGATAAATAACGAGTTCATGGAAAATTTAGAGGGCCACTACCACCAGAGCCCATACATGGGTACAGATTGGGACCCTGACTGCCCGGGGTCCGGAGAGCACAGCTCGGAAGTGCCTGTGCCAGAGCCAGAACTCAGTGAGGCTTCCCAGCCCCAACCTTGAACTTCCATGGCCCTGGCCTGCTGTCTGACAGGAGGCGAGACTGCTACCCAATAGAGGCAGGAAGGCTTGGGCCTGTTTTATTGGGCATGCCTGCCTGCTGCCTGCCTCTCACTGGCTAGTACTCACTGGGTTGCCCAACCGCCTCCCGCCCCCACCCCACCCCCCATGGACTCCCTCCCACCAGAGAAGGAAATAGAGGGAGAGCCTGCAGCGCACCTGCTCAGACTTGAACTCTAGAGTAAGAGCTTCCTCGTCCTCCAGCACGCTGGGGCTCCCAGAACCGCAGGCTGTGATTTCACTCTCTGGGCCTGGGCCAGGACACTTTTAAGGAACAATGCATTCCAGCGGAAAGCCTGGGAGCGCTTGGTTGGGAGTTCCAGTACCTTTCTTTATAGCTCTTCTGGGCCACTCTGAAAATTACCCACAAGAACCCTGGAATCCCAACAAGGCATTGGTTTCCCCAGCCACACAAATAAGGGTCATAAAATTCCAAACTTCACAAGCATGTTATGATCACTAAAGAGCTAATACATGCAAATTGGTTGCTACAGGGCTGACTTCATGGAGGGAGAGGCTAGAATTCCTTCCTCTCTGACCCTTTATTTCCCTGCCTATATAAAAGGGAAGAAAATATATGTATTCTTTGATGCATTAGCCCATGTTAACTTTCGTTCCTTCTTAGGCTTTGACAAGCCCTCAGAGTTGAATAAATCCAGATTTAAATCTTGGTGCTAATTAGCTGTATGTCCTTGGTCATTTGCATAGCCTCTCGGGTTGCCTCCTCTTACCGGGCGGTGCTGCTCACCCTGGGTGTCATGGGAGGGCTGAAGGAAGCAATGCATGGACAGTCAATGGCCTCTCTGTGTGCAGGGCAGGCAAGGAGTTCTCATGAAAGGCTATCCAGCATCACGCTCTTCATCATTTAAATCAACATCGTCACCACTAAAAATGAGTTCTTCAGTGCTTTCCTGCTGCAGCCTCTGAAGTCCAGTCTAGGCTGTGTGGGACAATTCTCAAAGGTTCTTCTATAGCCAGAGGGGTCCCCACTAGAGCCAACCTGACTTTTATCTGACTTGTGTACCTCTGGTGACCCAAAGTCCAGATTCGGAGGGTTCCCTGGGCCCAACATCTCTAGCTGCAGTGCCAGACCAGGCCTCCCCAGGGAAGGCTCATTTCTCCAGCTTCCTTCCTCCCTTCCGAGAGAAAGACCCTGACCTTGGCTGCAAACCCTTTTGTTCTAAAACCCCAATGTTGATAGAAGAGTAACAAATGATCCCTCCTCAGGGACCCTTTTGCATCTTATTTATCCTTGGCCCTGGCCAGGAGCTGTCAAGAAGAAGCCACACTTGAGATGTCTAGCTTCCTTGTCAAAGGCATCTTGTCCCCAGATTTTCTTTATCAAGGGCCACCCATAACCTCCGCCCATCACCTCTGAGTCTAAGGAGAGATGTGAAGTTCTTCTCAGGGATGAAGGCCCAGAGTTCCTTCTCCAGGCAACTGGTGTGCCAGATGATCACTGGCGACGTGTGTGCCCTCTGTGAGGTGCCACCCAGCCTGAGCTAGGCTAGTGACCCGTACAGACCCCGTCACTCCGAATATTCGGGCAGCTAATCGGTATCAGCCCCAAGTCAGCAGCTTTCCGACAGCTGAGCTTCTAGCATCTCTCTCCTTCGAGGCGCCCCGAAGAACCCACTGCAGTGCTGTTAATCCCGACCCACAAGGACCCTGTCACCCAGACTAGACGGCCCCCCCCCCAGAGCTTCTGAGATGGTACTCTTGGTGTGGTTGCTGTTTGACCTTCAAGGCTTCTGGGAGCAGACTGCCTCAGCGGGCTACCTTCGAGCTGCTTGGGGCACTTGCTGGTTGACAGCTCCTTAGTGCCCCCCCCCCCCGCCAGGCACCCCCAGGGCTCCAACCCCGAATAGTTCATGGTATGATGTCCACTGAACAGCTACGGAAACTACAGCTCAAAAGGGGGTGAGCTTTTCAGACCAAGTTGAGATGTGAACCCAGGTCTATGGGGTAAGTTTGTGTGGTCCGAGCCACCCGCCCTTGAACCAGACTGTGAGAAACCTCACCCCATGCAAAGCCAGAAGAGCAGCACTTTTCCTATGTGATGACTTCCAAGTCAAGGGCCCGCCTGCTCTCTGCCCACCCTTTTATCCGCCTTGTCTCCCCCCAGATGAACGCAGTGGGCTCTGTGCTCACCCCGTGACACCCAGAGCCCCTCCGCCCCCCAGAAATGGCTTCCGAAACAGAAACCTACTTGACTTGAGGGTTTTAGTCACTACCAGCAAATGCTCAAAAGCGAGGATATCAGCATTTTCTCCTTCCCGACCGGAGGAGAATGCTTTATTCAGACACCACAGCTGTGGCTCGCCAACCCTGGCAGGCATGCGGGTCACCTGCGTGCAGGTGAGCAGAGCCGGACGTGGTGGGCGGCGTGGCACAGAAAGGAGCCCTGGTGGCCCAGTGGTTAAGCGCTCGACTGCTAACTGTGGTGGCTCCCCACGCTGCTCCGTGGCAGACAGGTGGAGTCGACTTATGGAGGTTCTTTCAGAATTTCTATCAGGATTTCTGAGGCTGTGAACCTTCACAGGAGTAGACGGAGGGCTGCTTCCTCTCCCTACTTCTGGAAAGAGTCCCACGGGCATCAGGTCGATTACAACTCACAGCTAACCCGTAGGCCAGAGTAAAACTGCCCCTTGGGATTTTCAACATTGAAAAAATCTTTAATGGGAGCAGATGATCTCCTTTTTCTCCCTGGAGCAGAGAAACTGGTGGGCTTGAACCCCTGAACTTTCAGTTCACAGCTCAACACATCCTACTGATAGGACAGGTCTACTCTGCCTTGTAAGTTGGAATTGACTCCACATCTAAGAGTCGGACTCTCTGCTTGAGTGGCACAAGCGTTAATTGCTCTACTGCCCTGGTGACCTTAGTCCATTCTACTCTGAACAGATGGGGCTGCCATGGGTCAGAGTGGACTCCCCAGCAAGTGACAGCGAGGGAGTGGGCCCAGGAGCCTCCATGACGCTGCTGCAGGAGACCATGCACCCAACTCCAACACCTGCTATGTGCCAGCCCCTGCAAAAGCTGCCGCTTCTTTCTGTGCACAGTCTACCTACCCCAACTGCTTAGTGGATGCTTGCTGTGGGAGTGTGGGAGGTAAGACACAGGTCCTGAGACACACAGCAACGCCAACAAAGCCCACTGGCATCGAGTCATTTTGGACTCTCAGCAGCCCCTATAGAACAGAGAGGATATGCTCCTATGGATTCCGAAGGTTGGGTATCTTTACTGGAGCAGAAAATCTCACTTTTCTCCCTGGGGAAGCTGGTGGGCTCTAACGGCAGGCCTTGTGATTCGCAGTACAATGTGCAGCTCATTATCCACCAAGACTACTGCCCGTCCTGATAATCCCTGAGATTTTCAGATTTTCCGCTGAGCTCACAGCTCAGCATCTATGACCCCAGGCAAGGAGCCAGCTACTCCCCTGTTCCCCAGGAGGCAGGGACCCAGGCCAAGAATAACTAAAAGTTAACTTCTTTGTCTAGTCCATTCAGAAAGCCACCTTTACCTTCCGTGACTGAGGGGTAACTTTGGAAATGTGGAGGGGCAGTGGAGAGCAAGCTACAGGGAAAAGAATGTAGCCTGCAGTGACAGGACTCCGGGCTCTGCAGAAGGCATGTGGCATCTATACATAAGGGAGGACTCCTTTGGAAAGACATCATCCAGACTGTGTCATTTCAAGGTGGCAGAGTTGAGTGTGCGGACCTTTAGCATTTGACAATCCATCCTAAGCAAGTCATGTCTTTGGGTTAAGCCCTGCCCTCTTCTTCCTGTAGGATTATCTTGTAAATTCATCAATCGACTGGGGGATACCTGCAAACAGATCATTTTCTCCTTCGTATGCTGCAAATGGTTAAAGGACTTCTGGATAGCTAGACAAGGGGTGGTAAGCAGCTATGAAGTCAGCTGTGAATGTTTCTCAGTTTTGCAAGGAGTGATCTTCTCCCCCACTCCCTAACAAGACTGTGAACCAGGAAGAGATAGGATACCAACATGCTTTTCTTCATCTGCCCACAAAGCGAAGATAATAGACCCAGACCTTCTTCCTCACACCCATCTGACAAACGGAGAAACAAATTCTAGCAGGTTCTCTCTCTCTCTCTCTCTCTCTCTCTCTCTCTCTCACACACACACACACACACACACACACACACACACACACACACACACCAGAATAGAAACATTGAAGGAGACGGCCTCCTGACATTAAAGGGCAACATCTAAATTTAGCATCCTTCTCAAATAAGGCAAAACTAAGGCAAGCCGACGGAAAGAATACCCAAGGACCTGCTGCTCTTTAGGCTCCATCGCTTCCTGACTTGAAGACATCGGAAAAATCACTCCTTGGCCAGAGCCACCTTATCAGTCGTACCTGGCCTAGAGTTATGTGAAGATCAAGTTCCGTTTACAAAGGACTTTGAGCCTTACATGACTAGCCTATGCCATCAAGAATGGTCTTTCTGAGAGTTCAACCTAACGACCTGATTCCACGTGTGGAGGAAGCAGCATGAGGTCGCCAGCATTTTGAAGAGCCTGCTGGGTTCTAGGCATGCGGTGGTGGCTGCTAGGTGAGGCTGAGTCCGTGCCAGCTCCCAGCAACCCTGCGCGCAGCAACGGCACGGAGCACCACCTGGTCCTGAAACATCCTCCCTACTGCCTTTACCAGGGGTCCTCAAGCTCTTAAACAGGGGGCTAGTTCACTATCCCTCAGACCATTGGAGGAGTGGACTATAATTAAAAACCAAACAAACTATAAGCATATTCACTGTGGGCCCAGGATGAGCCGGCTGCTAAACAGGGCAGCAGTGGTGGCAAAAACACCCAGTGGGCCGGATAAATGTCCTCAGCAGGCTGTACGTGGCCTGCAGGCCATCATTTGAGGACCCCTGGTCCTTACGCTCGGGCCCCTCGTTGCAGTCGCTGTGTCCGTCCATCTCCCCAAGGATCTGCCTCTTCTCCCCTTGTCCTCCATTTGTCAAGCACAGTGTCCTTCTCTAAGGACTGGCCTCTCCTGATGGCGTGCCCACAGCACATGAGGCGAAGTCTCGCCATCCTTGCCACTAAGGAGCCCTCTGACTACTTCTTCCAAGACAGATCTGTTTGTTCATTTGGCAGCCCATGGTTCTTTCCATATTCTTTGCCAAGACTCTAGTTCAAATGCTTGTTTTGCTCCGGTCTTCCCTACTCCATGTCCAACTTTCAGATGTATATGAGATGATTGAAATTTTCATGGCTTCGGTTAGGCGCACCTTAGACCCTCAAAGTAGCATCCTTGCTTTTCAATACTAAAGAAGACTTCTGCAATAGATGTACCCAACGTAATGTGTTGTTTGATTTCTCTCTCTCTCTCTCTCTTAAATAAATCATCTTATTGGGGACTCTTACAACTCTTAGAACAATCCACGCATCAATTATATCAAACACATTTGTACAAATGTTGACATCATCATTTCCAAAGCTTTTTCTTTCTCTGCTTGAGCCCCTGGTACCTGCTCCTCTTTTCTCTATTCCCTGCCCCATCCTCCCTCCCTCCCTCATGAATCCTTGATAATTTGAAAATTATGTTTACTTTCATACTCACATCATTCACTGTCTCCCTTCACCCACGTTTCTGCTGTTTGTCCCCCTGGGGTGGGGATGGGGAGCTGTACATCAATCATTTGGATCAGTTTCCCTCCCCACCCCCAACCTACTCCCTACCCTCCTGGTATCGCCGTCCTGAAGGGCTTCTCTGTCTCGGATTCTGTGGGCTAAGAGCGCTTGTCTGCAATAGGCTCTGGTCTAGCATCTGATCTCTGGACTGCTGTTCCCATGAGCACTGACGATGGATCCAGATGAAATCTTTGACAATGTCAATCTTTTGTCCATTTATCGTGATGTCACATGTCGCTCAAATTGTGAGGATCCAGGTTTTCTTTCCACGGCTCCCTACTCCGTACTGAAGGCCCTGTATTGCAGGCTACAGATGGCAACCTTGATGCAGTCTTGCTCTCGCACAGCAGCAGAGCTCCGCCCAGAAGCGGCGCATGGACAGACTAGCTGATCCGCCTTTGGTTGGAAGCAGTAAGTTCCTTCATGAAGGGAGTTGAGAGCATGGAGGCTGGAGAAGCGAGGGGCTAATCAGGAGCTAAGGGAAAAGTGGGGAAGCCCGGGCGGCAGTAGCAGGAGAAACAGAGAGGAGAGGATGGGAGCCGTGGAGTTTGGAGATGGTAAGAAAAGGGGTGGGGGGTAGGGCTAAAAGAAAAGGGCCTGGTGTGTCTGGTTTCCCTGGTCTAGAAATGGGGACAGAAGGAGCGGTCTGCCGCGAGTTCCGTGATGGTGGTGAATGTCCACATGCAGGAGGGACCTCAGTCTTTGGTGGGGGGCGAAATCCACGCCGAGTGAGGGGGACTAGAGAAAAGCCACACACGGACGCAGAAAACCCAGTCCAAGAACGTGCCCCCCCCCACCCCGGGTCACTATGGTAAGAGCTCGCACCGTGGGCTAGGGCACAGGGTGCACAGACGAATCTGACAACCTGCGCGTCGTGAAGCCCGGGTGACGCATGACGTGAGAGCCTGCACGGTGGCTTTCCGGAATGTTGGCTGCCTCGTGCACGTGCACGGAGTCAAAGCCTCACCACGGACTGCCAAGACCGGTGCGTGGGAACACGGAGAGAGTGCGGCCCAGAGTCGGCCTTGCAGGCAGGTGTGCCTGCCCTTGGGGCACCCAAGGCCCCAGCTCGGAAGCCTCCGGGGTGGGCTCTAGGCCCTCTGAGATTCTGGAAGACTTTTGAATGAGACGGCATGTCCGGCCGCATGCACGCCCTCTTGCCACTGGGCCCCACAAACCCATGCACCCTTTCCCGCCGCGCTTAGAGCCCTACCGAGCAGGCTCCGCATGTGCCTGTGCGGTTTTTCTTTTCTTAAAAAAAAAAAAAAATAATGACAAGAAACTGGTTTTCAAGTGTCAATATCTGTCGGTTGTGCAGAGTGGATATTCGGATGTTTGTAACATGGCTCGCCACACTATTCTGTGCTTTGGACGCATGTCACAGCATTAAAATAAGGGGTTAGTTAAGTACATAATGGCTTGTGGCTTGACGGGATGGTATGCAGAAGGTAGGAAGCTATGTGGCAGCACAGGAAAACGTGTAGCATGAAGTGGAAACACGGGGAAATGATGGCAGCTGTATGCACAGATACATATGTAGCGAAGTATGTGGGGGTGGCTGAGGAACACAAACAACTAGAGCTGGGGTGGCAGAACTTATTTCTTTTAACATCTTTCCTCATTGCAAGGGTACTGTTTTACAATCAAGAAAATGCCAGGTGGCATCTTTTCTCCCTATAATAAAAATAGCTACAGAATAAGCACTATGATTTAGACTGTAACGGCCAGGTTGGTGGTTCAGACCCACCAGCCATTCCACAGAAGAAAGACGAGTCTGTTTGCTCCCATACAGTAGAAATGGACTGGATAGCAGAGGGTGGGGTGGGTTTGGTAAACCATGTTGCCAGCTGTGAATACGTGACTTCAGTATGAGATGTGCATTCGTGTGGTGGTGGTGCAGGGTGGGCAAGGGTTGACTTTCTGAAGACTCAGAGGATTAGCATGGAGCTCTGATGGTGGAACTTTGGGGAGCCATCTCTGCAGTGTGCACTGAGCAGAAGCAAGTGAGAGTGCCCTCTGCAAGTTTGGACACCTCTCTTCTCCACCCGAGGCCCAGGCACGATGGCCAGCTGGGGCTCCATCCACAGTCCCCGACCTGCCCGATGGCCGCCTCCCGAGGCCTCGGCCCCGACTGTGACATGCTCTGATTCCTCCCCTGTCTGCGGGAGAAGTCGTCTGGGCCAGGTGTAGTTTGGCAGCAGAGGCGTCTGGAGTCAGGATGCTGAGAAGAGAATTCAGGTCAGTAGGCCACCCCCAGGAGTGTTTCATCTGAGGCGGAAACTCCCCGGCGCTGGGAGCAGTCAGGAGAACAGTGGGGCTCCAGGTGAGGGGCTTGCTGGGCTCAGGACCGACGAGGGCAGAACGCCGCGTGGCCATGGCAGCCCAGCAGGGCAGGGTCATGGACGCCGCCTCACAGCTACAGAAAGCAACCTGCGTGCAGGACAAGACGTAAACACAAGGCAGCATGGGCATCGCACCCGGGGGCTGGGAGCTGCCAGAGAATATCCCAAAGCATCGCTTTTGCTAGATTTGCTCTTGAGTTTTTTTAATTGTACATTAAAAAAAAAATCAAACAAGTAATTTATAATTGCATTCTCTTCATCTTAAGAAATTGGGAAAATGCCCAGGAGGAACACATTTCTGTAGGACCCCTCCCTTAGTGTCTCAGGAGCAGCTCTCAGGCCGTTTCTCAGGCGCACACGCTCCTTTACAGGAGAGAGGGAGAGTCAAGGGTTTGCTCGACCACTTTACAGAAAGGGAATCTTGCTGCATTGAGTTTTGTAATTTACTTCTTAAGATACCTTAGAGGGCTTACTATATCAATACCTACATGGCTCCCCCCCCCCCCCAACCAAAGCCCACAGCTGTCCAGTGAATTCTGACTCGGAGTAGAACTGCCCCGCAGTTTCCAGAACTCTCGTTCACCCCGCCTTCCTCTGTGGAGCGACTGGTGTGTTTAAACCACTGATCTTCCCGTCAGCAAGACAGTGCTTTAGTCGTTGGGCTACCAGGACTCCTTTCAAGGTCAATGCTGTTGTCAGGGGCTGTGAGGCAAGTTTCCACTCCTATGTAGAAGCCGCCACCCCTTCAGGCCTCCTCATCAATAGCCAGACCTGTCCTGGGCCATGGAGTCAGCTTGGCCTCATACTAGTAAATCTGCACAGGGTTTCTGAGGCTGCCCCTCCTTACAGGAGCACATCATCTTCTTTTCCCACCGAGGAGCAGTGGGTGGGTCTGAACCGCGGACTCTGTGGTGAGCACGCGGTCCAGCACTTACAGACAGTGCCACGGGGGCCCCTCTCCATACTTAGATCTACTTCAGCCCTTTACTTGCTGCAGGGTCTAGACCCTTTCAGAGGGGTGGCCTGATTCATAATAGTAACAAAATGGCAGTTATGAAGTAGCAACGAAAATAATTTTATGGTTGGGGGAGGGGTGTTCACCACATGAGGAGCTGTACTAAGGGGGCACGGCGGCACTAGGAAGGTTGAGAACCCCTGGTGTAGAGTGTCACAGACATGATCTAAAACTTGATTCTAGCCTCGTAGTTTCCAGCTTGTGAGGTCCCAGTTACATCCCTGCAGAATGCAAAGTGGGACTTCACTTATTAAGAAAAAAATGACCATGGATCAGTCCACTATGCATTCACCCAACCAACAAAACCATTTTGGGTTGCTGAGAGCGGGGAGGAGCACTCTGCTTCCTAGGAAAATAAATACAAATTTAAAAGAATGTCTCTTATGGCAGATTTTACTGCTATTTTGACCATTTAAAATCGGTCAGAAACACCTTTCCCAAGTAACAAGGCCACCACGAACTCCCCTGACCCCTTTTCTTCTCCTCCATTTAATCTTTCCTACTTAAAAAATTGAATAATGGTAAATTATAGACAGCATTACAATGACCATCTTACCCATTTTAACTATACAATTTAGTGGCATTCATATATGCACAATATTGTATACATGTCACCATTATCTATTTCCAAGGCTTTTTCACCACCACCTCCAGCAGGAATTCTGACCCATTAAGCAACAATCCCCTATTCTCCTTTTTGCCCAGCCCCTCCTAGCCACTAATCTACTTTCTGTTTCTATGTATCTATTTTTAGATATTGACATGAGCGAGCTTCTACAATTGCCCTTCTGTGTCTTGGTGTACTTATCACAGTGATTTTGGTGTTCACCTGTGTCATAGCATGTACCAGTACTTCTTTTCTCATGACAGAGTATTATTTCCCTACGGAGTTTTGTCACACACACACCACCCCCCCTCCATCCCTTCCCCAAATATATGCTTCTAAATCCTAGTTTCTGCCTGTGGTCATACTCCCTTTTAAGGATGGACAGTCTTTGTTATGCTAATGAGCCAGAATGTATATGGTGTCTTTCAAGTCCTTCTCTGGGCAGATAAGAGAGATGAAGGAAGCTGAGGGGAGAGAGGGGGTACCAGGGAAGCTGAGAGAATGGCAATCTTGAAGGAATCCGGCAGCAGAAGCTGAAGAGACGGGAGCTCCCCCCAGAGCCGGTGCAGAATGCTCTTTCCATTACGGTGCACTCCCGTTACCCCCAGTCTCAGAGTCGCGGCCAGTCAGAGTGGACTTGGTTTTGCGGTTTCCATAACGGACAGAGAGAGCCTTCCCCTTCATGGGCACTCTCAAGTTGGCCTTCGAGCCTCCTAACCTGTGAGAGAACACATTTCTGTTTGTGTCAGCCATGCACTGTTACAGCAGTGCCGGGTCGGCAGACGCATCCATTGCATGAGCACAGTCGGTTGATCTGAGCATGAAAAGAGCCATGGGCTGAAAGGTCAGTGGGATGAACCCACCCCTTGCCCTGAGGAAGAAAGACCAGGCTGTCTGCTCCGCATGGATCACAGTCTGAGAAACCCACAGGGCTAGTTTTCTTCTCCTTCAATAGGGTCTCCATGAGTAAGAACCCGTTTGATGGCGGTCAGTTTGGTATGGTGGTCCTTGGATGATTGGGCTGTTTCTACTTTTCTGTTGTGGAAAGTGAGGCTATGAGCCATGGTGTGCCAGAATCAGAGTCACATCTTTTAATTCATTAGAATTTGCTGGTTTATAAAAATGTCTTTCGATATCTTTTATCTTTTAATGCACAAGTGGTGTAGATCTGGATATGAGTTGAGTGAGTAACATTCATCAGGTCGCTATATTGTTCATTCATAAGGAATCATTCATTCATGAGCACTTCCCCTGATCCGAGCATTCCACTAAGCTTTGTGGGT
Organism: Nesogale talazaci; assembly: GCA_004026705.1. NCBI lineage: Eukaryota > Metazoa > Chordata > Mammalia > Afrosoricida > Tenrecidae > Nesogale > Nesogale talazaci. The sequence goes on from PVJH01028332.1 coordinate 22,546, forward strand.
CCACATAAGTAACAACTCCTTTGGTTGCAAGGAACAGAAGACTCTGTTCAGCCTGTTCAATAAAGTGTTGGTTGACATAATTAGCATCAAACGGCTTCAGGCATGGCTCCTTCCAGCCTTCAGACAATCTCGTCAGGAAGAGTGGCTTTTTGTTTCTCAGCTCAGTGTCCTCGGGTCTTGTCTTCACCCTCTGGCATGTTCTTTGCTCTCTTTTATTTAATTGGGGACTCATACAAGTCTTATCACAATCCATCTATTGTGTCAAGCACATTTGTACATTTGTTGCCATCATCGTTCTCAAAACATTTGCTTTCTGCTTGAGCCCTTGGTATCAGCTCCTCATTTTCCCTCCCCCTCCTCACATCCCTTACCTCCTGAACCCTCGATAATTTATAAATTGTTGTTATTTTGTCATATCGTACACCATCTGACATCTCCCTTCACCCACTTTTCTGTTGTCCGTCCTTCAGGGAGGAGCTTATCTGTAGATCCTTGTCACTGGTTCCCCCTTTCTACCCCACCTTCCCTGCTGTTGATGGCAAAGGGATATGATACATTCCAGGTTTCTACCCAATCCTTAGTCCAGAAGAAGGAACATTCACAGCTGTCCAGCAAAAGTCCAGGATTTATGCTGATTATATCAATTTATGTCAGTTTATATCAGCGATCTGTCCATCCCTATTCCAATCCCTGCTCGGACTGGCAAGGACCAAGTTACGAGCTGACCTCTGAACCCAGGAGGCCTGCAGTTTTACAGAATCCTCCACAACCAGAGTTTCTTGGCAGGAAACCATTCATCTGGATGGGGCTACTTTTTCGTATCTCTTTTCACTCACCTCTAACTGAAATGTAGCATATCCTTCAACTGAGTGCAAACAAACATTACAATAGGGTTAGAAGTATCTGTAACTTGTTACTAATAGAAACCACAGATATTTCATACCACATTGATTTATCATAGCTATGTTGAAATGCCACCGAGCCTCATCACTATTTTGAAATTATGGTCATGATCAGGCCAACTTGATACGGTTATTTATTATGTCAGTATAAAAGCACAGCTACTACTACCTCACAGATGTGGTTTAAATAATTAGATAATTATTTAAATACAATTGCCTTCTTAAAACCACATTTGAGGAGGCTTCTAAAAGTTCATGGCCAAAGAAAAAAGTTCCTGGAACAATTCCATTATCTTCACACGCCATTTCTGCCCCCCCACCCCAACTTTTGGAAGCCTCTTTGTATGTGCTCTCCTGCAGATTGAAGCGCAGCAACTGAAGAAGGTGCCCACAGGGTTCAGCAGGATCCATGACAGGAAGACTGGTTGAACAGGAGACAGCTGGGGCCAGTTGATTTGCCAGAACCTGGGGAGGAGGTGCCCTCCAAAGAGAGCACATGGGTCTTTACCAAGGGGACAGGGTTACTGAGTAGCTGGAAATAGCAGATGTCTTTTTCTAAAGGGACAGAGAGATGAGTTGGAGGCTTCCCTCCCAGCCAGTTAGACTAGAAGACCCTGGAGATGCTGTTGTGCCTCCATTTTCTAAATATGAAACTTCCACCTTAGGGCACGGGGGTGAGGTGAGGGGTGGGCTGGGTAGAGGGGGTATAATGAGGGAGGGTAGGAAAAAGAGAAAACTAACCTCAAGCAGCAGAAGAGGGTAGTAATAAATGAGATAGAGAATAGAAAGTCAGAGGGAAGTCAACAAAATCAAGTCAGTCCTTTGAAAAGACCAACAAAATTGATCAATTTTAAGTGATATTGAGCAAGAAAAAGAGTGAAGATGAAAACTCATAAAATTAGGGATGAGAGGGCATAACTAGAAATTGACTCAAGAAGCAAAAAATCCTACAACCAATAAAGAGATTGAATTAGCAATTTAAAAGATCCCCAAAACATTGCCTAAGAAATCTTGGCCAGGAACAGATGGCTTCATGGATGAATATGCAGAACCTTAAAAAAATAAATACCAATTATTACAACCAAAAAAAAATAGAAGAAGAAAAACACCACCTAACTCATTTGATCAGGTCACTATTACTCTAATACCAAAATCAGACAAAGACATGACAAGAAAAGAAAATTACAGATCAGTACCTTTTAGAAGTATTGATACAAAAAAGACTGATCCTGGGGACTTAGCTACAGAATTAAATATCAACACAGAAGGAAAGGTAGGAAGCTTTGTCTGTAATTCTCAAAATACTTCCATGAGCTAATGCAATTAAAAAAAAAAAAAAGAAACTCTTCGCTGAGCCCCAGTGGCATAGTGGTTGTGCATGGGACTGCGGGCCACTGGGACAGAGGTTCAATTCCAGCAGTGGGGCTGGGCCTCCTACTCCCATCACCGGAGAGCAGTAATGCCAAAAAAAAAAAAAAAAAAGAAACTCAGTAAAGAGAAAACAATTCTGTCAATGACGATATGGGCAAAACATCTGAACAGACACACACACACACACCCAAGATGACAGAGAAACGTGTGTAAAGAAGCTCAACATCCTGTGTCCCCGCTGTTTTTGTTGGGTTCCGTGCAGTCAGTCTGAGCCATAAGGTCCTTGTACACGAGGAAGCACAGCACTGCCTCCTCCCAGTTGTCCTGTGTGATGTCACTGTGGGGCCCACCGTGTCACTCCTTCTTGTTAAGAGTCTCCCTCTTTTTGGCTAACTCTCCTGATGTCCTTAGGAAGCTGCAAACGAAACACATTAAGGGAATGTTAGAATAATACAATCCACCAGACTGACAACCACCACCGCTTCTGAGGACATGGACCAATAGGCTCTCTCCTTCATCTTCTGGTGGGAACGAAAGAGCATACTATAGAGATATATATAATATGTCTCTTTCCAAACACCCCGAACAACCAGACCTACAACCTCTCTAGAAGGCAGTGTGGCTGTTGTTGTTGTTGTTAAGGGCCATCCAGTTGGCCCATGAGGACCCGGTGCAGAGCAGAACAGAACCCATGACCTGCGTCATCCTCCAGATGGTTTCTGTGCCTGAGTCCCTTGATGCAGCCACTGTGTCGATTGATCCCATTGAAACCCTTCCTCTTGGTCACTGCCCCTCCACTTTTTCCCCAGTGATTCTATTGGGGGCTCTTACAGCTCTTATAACACTCCATAAATCATTTGTATCAAGCATATTTTACACATGTTGCCATCTTCATTTCTACATATTTTCTACTTGAGCTGTTGGAATAAGTTCCTCTTCCTCCTTTTTTTTTATAGATTGTTTTATTGGGGGCTTCCCCTTCCTTTTTTTGATAAATCATTTTATTGGGCCCTTTCCACTTTACCAACCATGGCAACCATGGTGCCCTTCTCGAGGGACTGGTCTCTCCTGATACTATGCCCAAAGTCTATAAGATAAAGTCTTGCCCTCCTTGACTCTAGGGAGCCCTTTTACTAGTCTATGATACTTTTACTACTCTTCTCCAGCACCACAATTCAAGTGCATCTATTCAGTCTTCCTTAATCAATATCTAACTTTCACCTGCATATGAGCCAATGGAGAGCAACATGACTCGGGTCAGAAGCACCTTAGTCCTCAGAGTAGCATCCTGAGTCTTCAGTACTCTAAAGTAGTCTTTTTTTGTTGTTTTTTTTTTTAGGGCCTCACTGCCCTCAGGTGGTGGGAGCAGGAGGCCCAGCCTTTGCTCCGTGGAGCTGGAATTGAACCTCCATCCCAGTGGGCTGCAGTCCCGCGCACAACCACTACGCCACCGGGGCTCAGCCCCTAAAGTGGTCTCGTGCAGCAGATTTACCAATAAAATGCACTTTTTGCTCTCTTGACTGCTACTTCTATGAGCACTGATTGTGGTTTCGGTAAGACACAGTCCTTGACAGCTTCAGCCTTTTCTCCATGGATCATGATGCTACGCACTGGTCCAGTTGTGAGGATTTTGGCCTTACAATGAATGAGCTGTAATACTGAAGGCTGCAACCCTTGATCTTCATTTTCCAGTGCTTCAATTCCTCTTCACTTTCTGCAAGCAGGGTTATGTCATATGTGTACCCCAGATTGTTACTAAGTCTTCCTCTAATCCTGATACCACATCCTTCTTCACATAATCCTGTATCTCTCATGATTTGCTCAGCATAGATTGAACAAGGATGGTGACAGAATATAACCCTGATGCACACCTTTCCTGATTTTAGGCCATGCAGTATGCCCTTGGTCTGTTGACACAACTGCCTCTTGTTCCACGTACAATTTCCACATAAGCACAATGAAGTGTAATAGAATTACTATGCTTCTCAACGTTATCCACAGTGTATTATGGTCCACGGAGCTGAATGTCCTTGCATAGTCCATTAAACACAGGTAAACATCTCTCTGGAGTTCTCTGCCTTGAACCGTCTGACATCAGCAATGATATCCCTTGTTCCACATCCTCTTCTCAATCTGGCCTGGACCTCTGGCAGCTCCTGCCAATGTATTGTTGGATGCAACCATTGCTAAATGATCTTCAGCAAAATTGTACTTGTGTGTGACATGAATGATGTCACTCTATACTTTGAGCATCCTGTCGAGTGACTCCTTTTAGAACGAGCACGAAGATGGATCTCTTCCAGTCGTCAGACGAGCGAGTGCTTCCAGTGTTCCTTCAGCTCTCTGAACCATTTCAGTGGATATTCTGCCGATCCTTTATTAACACATGAAACAGCCACACCTCCAACCGCTTTCGAAGGCAGTGTGTCTTGTAAGACCGGCCATGTACTCTAGCTATCAAGCTCTTAGGTATTTAGCCCTAAGAGTCGGAAATGTGTGTCCACATAAGAACTTGCGAATGAATGCTTAGGGAACTTTCCTTCACAGCTGGCCATAATTGGAAGCAATCGAGATGTCCTTCAGAGTGTAAACAAAACTGTGGGTCTTGTATGTGATGGAGCATGATTCGGCCATGAAAAGGAAAGAGCTTCCAAACTCCAAAAAGACAT